>SJYC01148941.1:0-30563 GCA_006408675.1 Madoqua kirkii | reverse complement strand
GAAAAAAATAAAGAAGATCCTAAATGAGTGAAGAGATATTTATGGATTGGAAAAACTCAACATTGTAAGTATGATATTTCTACTCAGATTGATGTATAGGTTTAGTGAAATTTCAACCAAAATCTCAGGAAATTTTTTGTATTTTAAAATTGACAAGCATATCATAAAAGTTATGTTAAAATGCAAGTGGATATTTCTTTCTAAAGAAGAACAACAAAGATGGAGGACTTTTTCTTGAAATAAAACATGAAGTTACAGTAATTAAGAAAGTGTGATGTGGATATGATGACAGGACAATAGATGATCTGTATAGAAGAGCAAGTCCAGAGAGAAGCCTATATATATTCAAGCAATATTTGAACCAGTAAAGCTTTCTTTTGTCTTTAATACTACCCACACCAATGTGACCGTACCTGTGTAATGGTAGTTCTGTAACATCAAAGGGAAACTATCAGCAAGACCCAGCACCGCACAGAGTAATCTCATAATGCGTTAATGTCAAATGAAACAAACCACAGCTTCCAGAAAGAACTCGATGTTTAAGGGAGTCTTTTGGAGATCACTTAATAATACACTTACAGATTTGGAACTATCTGAATTCCTTATTTTTACTGAAGAATAATAAATTCCTTTTTATAAAACTTTACATACAGAAACAGCTGGCAGCTTTGTAGATCACCAATAAGAAGTTGAATTTACCCCCATAGGTGTATTTTCCTAAGTCTAATCATAGAATGAGCTGTCAGAGGTGGAAAGAGAAGCAGGACTCAACTAAACAACCAATATGGCAAATTATGAGGCAATTGTCTCCTTTAGTTTTTGTTTTTGTAATATGTCTTAAAGAGAAAACTTGCTGGGAAACTATTTTTCCTTAGTTTTTCTTTGCTTAAAAAAAAAAAGGGAACAATAAGAATGGCATGACTGAGAACTGAAGTTTCCCTTACACTGTTTATAGTATATAGCATACACCCTACAATTTGCCAACACTTTTTCTATATCCATTTAGCAATGGTTTAGGATATTAAGATTATCCCAAAGCTCTTTTCAGGACAGCTTCTAGAGTTCCAAATCAAACCATGTGGGCACTTTTTAAGACTCATTTCAAGACCTTCTTATTAACCAGATTAAGAGCTGAATTGCTGACTATCAGAGAAATGAAAATCAGTGCTCCAATGAGGAATCACCTCACACCAATCAGAATGGCCATGTCATCAAAATGTCTCCAGACACTAAATGCGGGAGAGGGTGTGGAGAAAAGGATATACTCCTAAGTTGCTGGTGGGAATGTAAATTAGTTGAGACATTATGGAGAACAATATGGAGATTCATCAAAAGCTAAAAAAGCTAAAGAATTAGCATATGATCCAGAAGTCCCAATCCTAGGCATATATGCAGAGAAGATGAAGACTAATTTGAAAAGACACATACACCCCAACATTCATCAGCCAGTCAGTCATCTCAGTCGCTTAGTCATGTCTGACTGTTTGTGACCCCATGGATCACCTCACAACAGGCTTCCCTGTCCATCACCAACTCTTGGACCTTGCTCAAACTCATGTCCATTGAGTCAGTGATGCCATCCAACCTTCTCATCCTCTGTCGTCCCCTTCTCCTGCCTTCAATCTTTCCCAGCATCAGGGTCTTTTCTAATGAGTCAGTTCTTTGTGTCAGGGGGCCAAAGTATTGGAGCTTCAGTTTCCACATCCGTCCTTCCAGTGAATAGTCAGGACTTTTCCTTAAGGATTGACTGGTTTGATCTCCTCACAGTCCAAGGGACTCTCAAGAGTCTTCTCCAACACCACAGTCAAAAGCATCAGTTCTTTGGCATTCAGCTTTCTTTATGCTCCAACTCTTACATCCATACATGACTACTGGAAAAAATCATAACTTTGACTATACAGATCTCTGTCAGTAGTAATGTCTGTGCTTTTTAATATGCTGTCTAGGTTGGTCATAGCTTTTCTTCCAAGGAGCAATCATCTTTTCATTTCATGGCTGCAGTCACCATCTGCAGTGATCTTGGAGCCCCCCTAAAACAAAGTCTGTCACTGTTTCCCTATCTGTTTGCCATGAAGTGATGGGACCAGATGCCATGATCTTAGCTCTTTGAATGCTGAGGTTTAAGCCAGCTTTTTCAGTCTCATCTTTCACTTTTATCAAGCAGCTCTTTAATTCCTCTTTGCTTTCTGCCATAAGGATGGTGTCATCTGCATATTTGAGGTTATTGATATTTCTCCTAGCAATCTTCATTACAGCTTGTACTTCATCCAGTCTGACATTTCACATGATGTACTCTGCATATAAGTTAAATAAGCAAGGTAAAAATATACAGCCTTGACGTACTCCTTTCCCAATTTGGAACCAGTCTGTTGTTCCATGTCTGGTTATAACTGGCGCTCCTTGACCTGCATGCTGGTTTCTCAGGAGGCAGGTAAAGTGGTCTAGTAGCCCCGTCCCTTTAAGAATTTTCCAGTTTGTTGTGATCCACACAGGCAAAGGCTTTGGCATAGTCAATAAAGCTGAAGTAGATGTTTTTCTGGAATTCTCTTGCTTTTTCTATGATCCAGTGGATGTTGGCAATTTGATCTCTGGTTCCTCTGCCTTTTTAAAATCCAGCTTGAACATCTGGAATTTTGGTTCAGGTACTGTTGAAGCTAACTTGGAGAATTTTGAGCATTACTTTGCTAGTGTGTGAGATGGGTGCAATTGTGTATAGTTTGAACATTCTTTGGCATCACCTTTCTTTGGGATTGGGATGAAAACTGACCTTTACCACCTTGGAAAACTGTGGACACTGCTGAGTTTTCCAAATTTGCTGGCATATTGAGTGCAGCGCTTTCACAGCATCATCTTTTAGGATTTGAAATAGCTCATTTGGAATTCCATCACCTCCACTAGCTTTGTGCGTTGTGATACTTCCTAAGGCCCACTTGACTTCATACTCTAGGATGTATGATCACACCATTGTGGTTATCTGGGTCATTAAGGTCTTTTTTGAAGAGTTCTTCAGTGTATTCTTGCCACCTCTTCTTAATATCTTCTGCTTCTGTTAGGTCCAGACCATTTCAGTCCTTTATTGAGCCCATCTTTGCAAGAAATGTTCCCTTGGTATCTCTAATTTTCTTGAAGAGATCTCTAGTCTTTCCCATTCTGTTCTTTTCCTCTATAACTTTGTGTTTATCATTTAGGAAGGCTTTCTTATCTCTCCTTGCTATTCTTAGGAACTCTGCATTCAGATGGATATATCTTTCCTTTTCTCTCTTGTCTTTCACTTCTCTTCTTTTCTCAGTTATTTGTAAGGCCTCCTCAGACAACCATTTTGCCTTTTTCCATTTCTTCTTGTGGATTGTTTTGATCACTGCCTCCTGTACTGCTGCAGTCCTTTAACGGACTGGAACCTGGTGGTCTGGAGTCAACGATAATGTGAGAGAGAGAAAGGGGCTAATATTCTCTGGTTTATGCAGAGAACCAATAAAGCCCTAGAATAGGGCTTGTACCACTCACAAAGGCACAGGGCCTCTCAAGGAGGTCTTGAAAGCCCGGGCAGAAAAGTGAGCTTGGCCGGTTTCCACACTCCAGAGAATTAGCCAGAGGAAGAGAGAGAGAAAGAAAGAAGGACACGGGGACCCAGGTTCTGATGGAACAAGGGTGCTTTATTGAACTCGTGTGAGTATATATACTCACAAGGTATATATATATATATACTCACAAGGTTTTACAAGGTAGCCTTTTCAGCAAAGATAAAGATCAAAAGACCAGACTTACAAGTTACCAAGGAAACAAGGAGTAATAGAGGTCATAAAGCTAGAAGACAATCCATATCAAAAGAAATAGGGCTGTAAATAATCATTTTCACTATATGGAAGGAAATGAAGGAAATGGAAGCTAATGAAGGAAATGCATGCACTCCATCCTATGACCTCAGTCCTAGGAGCAACGTGCCTCTCTCTCCTGTTACCAGGAACGGATAAAGAACAGAGGGCTCATGTGAGACAGAAAACAGCACACGAGAATCATACTGTCAAACATTTCCTGACACTGTACAATGTCACGAACTTCCATCCATAGTTCTTCAGGCACTCTCTCTATCAGATCTAATCCCTTGAATCTATTTATCACTTCCACTGTGTAATCATAAGGGATTTGATTTAGGTCATACCTGAATGGTCTAGTGGTTTTCCTTACTTTCTTCAATTTAAGTCTGAATTTTGCAAGAAGGAGTTCATGATCTGAACTCCTGGTCTTGTTTTTGCCGACTGTTTAGAGCTTATCCATCTTCAGCTGCAAAGAATATAATCAATCTGATTTTGATATTAACCATCTGGTGATGTCCATATGTAGAATCGTCTCTTGCATTGTTGGAAGAGGGTGTTTACTATGACCAGTGCGTTCTCTTGGCAAAACTCTATTAGCCTTTCAGTTCAGTTCAGTTCAGTTCAGTTGCTCAGTTGTGTCCGACTCTTTGTGACCCCATGAATCACAGCATGCCAGGCCTCCCTTTTCATTACCATCTCTCAGAGTTTACCCAGACTCACATCCATTGAGTGCGTGATGCCATCCAGCCATCTCATCTTCGGTCGTCCCCTTCTCCTCCTGCCCCCAATCCCTCCCAGCATCAGAGTCTTTTCCAATGAGTCAACTCTTTGCATGAGGTGGCCAGAGTACTGGTGTTTCAGCTTTAGCACCATTCCTTCCAAAGAAATCTCAGGGTTGATCTCCTTCAGAATGGACTGGTTGGATCTTCTTGCAGTCCAAAGGACTCTCAAGAGTCTTCTCCAACACCACAGTTCACAAGCATCAATTCTTCGGTGCTCAGCCTTCTTCACAGTCCAACCCTCACATCCATACATGACCACAGGAAAAACCATAGCCTTGACTAGACGGACTTTAGTCAGCAAAGTAATGTCTCTGCTTTTGAATATACTATCTAGGTTGGTCATAACTTTTCTTCCAAGGAGTAAGCATCTTCTAATTTCATGGGTGAAGTAACCATCTGCAGTGATTTTGGAGCCCAAAGAAATAAAGTCTGACACTGTTTCCACTGTTTCCCCATCTATTTCCCATGAAGTGATGGGACCGGATGCCATGATCTTCGTTTTCTGAATGTTGAGCTTTAAGCCAACTTTTTCACTTTCCTCTTTCACTTTCATCAAGAGGCTTTTTAGTTCCTCTTCACTTTCTGCCATAAGGGTAGTGTCATCTGCATATCTGAGGTTATTGATATTTCTCCTGGCAATCTTGATTCCAGCTTGTGTTTCTTCCAGTGCAGCGTTTCTCATGATGTACTCTGCGTATAAGTTAAATAAGCAGAGTGACAATATACAACCTTGAGGTACTCCTTTTCCTATTTGGAACCAGTCTGTTGTTCCATGTCCAGTTCTAACTGTTGCTTCCTGAACTGCATACAGATTTCTCAAGAGGCAGGTCAGGTGGTCTGGTATTCCCATCTGCTACATTTTGTATTCCAAGGCCAAACTTGCCTCTTATTCTAGGTATCTCTTGACTTCCTACTTTTGCATTCTAGTCCCCTATTATGAAAAAAACATCTTTTTTTTTTTTTTTTGGTGTTAGTTCTAGAAGGTCTTCTTGGTCTTCCTAGAACCATTCAACTTTGGTTTCTTCAGTGTTAGTGTTTGGGGTGTAGACTTGAATTACTGTGATATTGAATAGTTTGCCAATGCTCACAGTAGCACTGTTTACAATAGCCCAAGAGATGGAAGCAATCTAAGTGTCCATCAACAGATGAATGGGTAAAGAAAACTAACACAACATTATAAATCAACTACACTTCTCTTAAGAAAGTCATGCCTCAGTAATAAAAGTAGATTTATGATTATAAAGTTATAAACCTCTTTCCAGAATGCCTTTCATTCCCATGGGGGTGGTGATGGTGACAGGAAGGACTTAATGCTGAAGAAAGAACTCTCATTAGGAACTCTGTGTGGTAATTGGTGAAGACTTACTGGGCTATATGGAGAGGTGGCTTCCAGTAATTTCTAGATCCAGCTGTTGGGACCTGTTACAAGTCCTCATATTAAAATAGATGCCAAGGAAAAGAACAAAGCCATTTTTGAAAGGATCCAATGAAAGCTAACCACTTAAGGGTCAGGCTGTTGAATGTCACTCACCTCTCATGAATGCCTAAGAGATGGTGACCTCCCACTTGTGTCAGGAAGATCTATGATTTTTTTTTCTTTAAAATTTATTTTTAATTGAATAATTGCTTCCAATATTGGGTTGGTTTCTGCCATAGCTTAACATGAACCAGCCATTGGTATACATATATACCCTCCCTTGTGAATCTCCCTCCCATCTCTCATCCCATCCCACCCCTCTGGATTGTCGCAGAGCACCAGGTTTGAGCTCCCTGTGTCATAGAGCAAATTCCCACTGGCTTTCTGTTTTACATATGGTAATATATGTTTCAATGCTGCTCTCTCAATTCATCCCACCCTCTGCTTCCCCCACTGTGTCCACAAGTCCATTCTCTGTGTCTGCATCTCCATTGCTGCCCTACAAATACATTCATCAGTGCCATCTTTCTAGATTCCATATATATGCATTAATATCAATATTTGTTTTTCTCTGACTTCACTCGGTATAATAGGCTCTAGGTTCATCCCTCTCATTAGAACTGACTCAAATGTGTTCCTTTTTATGGCGGAGTAATATCCCATTGTGTCTATGTACCACAACTTCTTTATCCACTCATCTGCAATGGACATCTAGGTTGCTTTTAGTGTTTGGGGTGTAGACTTGAATTACTGTGATATTGAATAGTTTGCCAATGCTCACAGTAGCACTGTTTACAATAGCCCAAGAGATGGAAGCAATCTAAGTGTCCATCAACAGATGAATGGGTAAAGAAAACTAACACAACATTATAAATCAACTACACTTCTCTTAAGAAAGTCATGCCTCAGTAATAAAAGTAGATTTATGATTATAAAGTTATAAACCTCTTTCCAGAATGCCTTTCATTCCCATGGGGGTGGTGATGGTGACAGGAAGGACTTAATGCTGAAGAAAGAACTCTCATTAGGAACTCTGTGTGGTAATTGGTGAAGACTTACTGGGCTATATGGAGAGGTGGCTTCCAGTAATTTCTAGATCCAGCTGTTGGGACCTGTTACAAGTCCTCATATTAAAATAGATGCCAAGGAAAAGAACAAAGCCATTTTTGAAAGGATCCAATGAAAGCTAACCACTTAAGGGTCAGGCTGTTGAATGTCACTCACCTCTCATGAATGCCTAAGAGATGGTGACCTCCCACTTGTGTCAGGAAGATCTATGATTTTTTTTTCTTTAAAATTTATTTTTAATTGAATAATTGCTTCCAATATTGGGTTGGTTTCTGCCATAGCTTAACATGAACCAGCCATTGGTATACATATATACCCTCCCTTGTGAATCTCCCTCCCATCTCTCATCCCATCCCACCCCTCTGGATTGTCGCAGAGCACCAGGTTTGAGCTCCCTGTGTCATAGAGCAAATTCCCACTGGCTTTCTGTTTTACATATGGTAATATATGTTTCAATGCTGCTCTCTCAATTCATCCCACCCTCTGCTTCCCCCACTGTGTCCACAAGTCCATTCTCTGTGTCTGCATCTCCATTGCTGCCCTACAAATACATTCATCAGTGCCATCTTTCTAGATTCCATATATATGCATTAATATACAATATTTGTTTTTCTCTGACTTCACTCGGTATAATAGGCTCTAGGTTCATCCCTCTCATTAGAACTGACTCAAATGTGTTCCTTTTTATGGCGGAGTAATATCCCATTGTGTCTATGTACCACAACTTCTTTATCCACTCATCTGCAATGGACATCTAGGTTGCCTCCATGTCCTGCTGCTGCTGCTGCTGCTAAGTCGCTTCAGTTGTGTCTGACTCTATGCAACCCCATAGAGGGGAGCCCACCAGGCTCCCCCATCCCTGGGATTCTCCAGGCAAGAACACTGGAGTGGGTTGCCACTTCCTTCTCCAATGGATGAAAGTGAAAAGAGAAAGTGAAGTCGCTCAGTCGTGTCTGACTCTTAGCGAGCCCATGGACTGCAGCTCACCAGGCTCCTCCATCCATGGGATTTTTCAGGCAAAAGTACTGGAGTGGGCTGCCATTGCCTTCTCCATGTCCTAGCTATTGTAAATAGTGTTGCAGTGAATATTGGGGTACATGTGTCTTTTTCAATTATGGCTTCCTCAGGGTATATGCCCAGTAGTAGGATTGTTAGGCTATATGGTAGTTTTATTTGGTGGGAATGTAAATTGATATAGCTGTTATGGAGCACGGTATGGAGATTCCTTAAAAAACTAGAGCTTTGATTCTTGATGGGACTGAGGCAAGTTGTCAGCTTCTGAGGCAAAAGAATGGAGAGCAGCATCTCACTTTCTCAAAAAGGAGCCCTAGACTTTTGTTGTACTACCCTCTGTGGTTATGCATCCATATGGATGCGTAATCCCAAGGCCAAGATTTGGGTAAGTTCCTTCAGATGAGAAATACCAAGGCAGTTCACTGTAGAGGGGTGGAGAATCAAGTCTGAATATCAGGAAAATTCGAAGGTATTTGGAGCTGTTTCTAGAATCTCAGTTCTTGATTTTGGTCTCCGTGTCAAATGTGGTCTCACATCTGTTTTTGGATGTCATGTGAAAATGTTCTCAGCATTCGTGAAATCTGAAATTCAAGAATTGTCCTTTCTTTATATTCCAGGCAGGCGCAATGTAGATTTTTTTCACCTGGCAGAGGCTACCTTGATTATAGTCTTTCAGGAGCCTTTTAAGCAATAAAAATAGAAGTGTATTTACAGCTGTGTTTGAATTTCCTGTATCATTCTTTCCTTACCAGGGAATCAAACACATTCTGCACTTTTATCAGATGATGCTTGTAATTGAAAGGGAAAGAGATGGGAAACACCATTATTTATTACCCTGTATTGAGCACTTAGTTAAGGTTAATAGATGTGATTTCAATTGAAGAATAAGGTGTTAAACCTAAAACACTTGACCCTTCAGGGTTAGACATTGGAAGGAAGAGAGCTTTTTAAATGGGTTGACTGTTTAAACAGTGTAGTGTCTCAGGTTCACTGTATTTAGAGCTTAACAAAGAAAAAGAATTCACCAACACTATGAAATATCTTAGTAGCAAGACAAAGAAATAGTGAGCTTCTTGGTGGTGAAATAAAGTGACTATCAGGTCTTATAAAAGGCTGATCTTATGAGATGTCAGACATAGGAGGTGACGAAAGGAAAGAGAGATGTTTTAAAAGCACTGTTTTCACCCTTTGCTTCTGTGCTAGTGTTTCAGTTTCCTTAAAATCTTTCTGTGTGTGACTGGTAAAAAACAAAACAAAACAAAACACCACTTAAGCATGGCTCTCATTGCGCTCCCATCAGAATTGGCGGGCAGTATGCTCTTGGTTCTGTGGGGAAGAGCCTCTGGTTCTCAGCCTAGGTGGCTGCTGCCAGCTTTTTTCACTCAAGCCTTTGTAGTCTGCTGGAAAGCACAGCTCCAGCCCTCTCTGCCTGAGCTTGGTTCTGGGTCGTTGCTGAGAATCCCAAGCTGGAGCCCTGGGACCCAGCATCCCTGGGCACAGGGCCATCCCCACTGAACAGTCACTCTTTCTTCGTGTAAGTCACTTACTCCAGTCGAACAAGACACATCATTTACTGCTTTGCCACCCAGATAACACTGATTGACTAGACTTGGGGAAAAGTCCATAGAAACTGTATTTTTAAAAAGCTTCACCAGTGATTCTTACCAGTGTCTCTCAGCCAAGTATCTTCTCCCACCAGGGCTCATAAAGATGAAGAAATCAGGGAGGCCCCTGTGGAGCCTCCTAAACTCACCTGATGCTAAGAGTCATGTGGGGGTACTTGCATAAATTCCCGGGTTCTCTTTTCGGCTGCTCTTAACCAGAATTGCCTGTTGAGGGACCTGGAAAGGTACATATAACACCAGGAAAGTTTAGGAAGCAGTCTTAACTACAGTGCCTCTAAAACTGGAACATACGTGAGGATCCCCTGGAGCTTGTTCAGAAAGATGCCTGGGCCCCACCCCCAGAGATTCTGACGCAGCAGTTCTGGGGTGGTGGATAGTGTGCATTTCCACAGATTCCTAAATGGTGTGTGTGTGCTGGTCCCTGGACCACACCTTGGAGTAGTATTGCTCTATGAGGTATACTTCTTAGGCAGAGTCGGCTGCTTCCTAATATTCAGGCCCTGGCCTTGGTGTCATAAAAGATGGCAAGACATAGATGCATTAATCAGTTATTGTCCCCAGATAAATTGTTGTCTGTGCTCACAACACTGAGTGGAACTTTCTGTGGAGCAGGATAGCTTGGGGGATGTCCAGGCATTTGGTTGTAGACCTGAGAAATCCCAAATCATTTGTGGGACAGTGGTTGCTTAAACAGGCGCTGGGAACTCTGTTAGTTAGTATTTTTATTTTAAAATTTTTCCCCTATTATAGATTGTTACTTCCACTGATACTATATACCTTAACCATCTTTGTTTATGCAGATGTTTGTTTAGTTGAAACTTTTGTCAATTATTCTTTTCAATTAATTTTTATTGGAGTATAGTTGCTTTACAATGTTGTGTTTCCGGTATAAAGCGCATCAGCTGTATGTGAACATATAGCTCCTCTTTTTTCCAATTTCCTTCCCATTTAGGTCACCACAGAGCATTGACTAGAGTTCCCTGGGCTATACAGTAGTTTCTCATTAGTTTCCTATTTTATACAAAGTATCAGTAGTGTATATGTGTTAATCCCAATCTCTCAATTCCTTTCACATTCCCTTTCCCACTTGGTATCCATGTATTTGTTCTCTATATTTGTGTCTCTGCTTTACAAATAAAATCATCTATACAATGTTTCTAGATTCTACATATATGCGTTAATATACAATATTTTTCTCCCTCTGACTTACTTCACCTTGTGTGACTCTCTAGGTCTATCCACCTTTCTACAAATAACCCAGTTTCAATCCTTTTTGCGACTGAATAATCTTCCATTGTATATATGTACCACATTTTCTTTATCCATTCCTCTATTAATAGGCATTTAGATTGCTACCAGGTCTTTGCAGTTGTAAACACTGGGAAGCATGTGATATTTTGAATTATGGTTTCTCTGGGTTTATGCCCAAGAATGGGATTGCTGGGGCATGTGGTAGTTCTATTTTTAGTTTTGCAACAGTATGGAGGTTCCTGTTAGTATTTTTTGGCAAACTTTCCAGTGATACTCAGATTGGGGAAGCACTAGTCTCTGTAAAAATGTTTGAAATATGTGGCCAGCTGATTGCTGACTTTTTCTTATTTTCTTTTTTTGGTTTGATTTTTGAAAGACAGTTTTGCTGCCTGAAGAAGTAACATTTGATACCCACATTTCCTCCTCACTCAGATCCTGCAAACCCAGTGTCTCCCTGTTTCCCCCACATGTGTTGATGGCAAGACAGACATCCTAGGCCTGAGTCTGTGGTCATGTAGGATCCCCACCTTCTCTTTGGACATTCCTCATGCTTTACTGCCCACTGCACATCTTGTGAGGGGCTTGGAGAGAGGCATGTCTGAAGTGAGACTCGAGTGCCTCGGATGGGGCTGATGTCAGCTCCCTTGCTTTTCTTACTTATATCAGCAGTCACTTGCATTCCTATCAGGAGCAAGCAGAGGCGCTGAAGGCAGGTCTCAAGCCTGAGACTCTGCTTGCATTTTTCGAAAGTGGGCCTCAGTGCCTGCAGCTGTGACAGGCACCCTGTCCCATCCCCATGGCTTCTGCAGGCGGTCTTCAGGGCACACGGAGGAGCCCCGGTTCCGGCTTGGGAATTCTTAGGCTTGTGAGTACCATGGAAGAGGATTCCTTAATAGACATGTGTTGGCAACTAAGCAGGGGAAAGGAGGAAGCAGCTTCCTCTGTCATGTAGTGCCAGTGTTTTCCTGTGAAAAGAGATGGTTAAAAGTGTTGCAAAATGCACAGGCTAACCCCAGGCAGCAGTGGTGACACAGCCTTTCTCTTGCCTTAATTTTTTCTTTTTAGGAAATAAATGCATCTGAATTATTATGTAGGAAATGCAGATAGAAGGAGGACGGTAGAGAATGGGAAGGAAGAAAGTGGTTCAGGAGTCTGAGGAAACCCAGACTGAATGCTTTAACCACCCAATCACTTAGACGCTGATGCTATCTGATTATCATATATTTGTTTATGTTCTCCCCCCTGCTGCCCCCTGTTTTTGTTCTTTTCTCATTTTCCCCCATTTCATGAGAACCAGATTGCCCTCTGCTGGCCAAAACATTTTTTCTTAATCAGATAAAAAATCTGACACAATTTACTGATTGTTTCATAATCATCATGTATAAACAAACCTTAAGATCTGTTTCATCCCAGTGGCATGATGCTTAAGCTATTGCCCTTTGAATCAATTAGTCATTTTTAGTATATCTCAGTATCAAATTGATACCCAGTGAAATACTGGGCAGTGTTCAGGTAGAGAACTGAGATCCTGCTCTTGTCAAAGAAAGCTTGGTTGTGGATCAACGGCATAATTGTCCAGTTAAAATGCAATGATGGGCAATTTACAATGATGTGTGTTTGCAGTATAGGAATGAAACTGTGGTCTCCCCACTGCTCCCCCCAACCCCCAGGTTTCTGAAGCTAAGCTGAAAAGAAGTTATAGGTCATAGTATTTCACCTTGAACAATAGCCTTCAAGAAATGCCATGGCAAGAGACAATAACAAAAGTTACAAAGTCTAAGCAATATACTTGGAGTAATTTTGAAAGCAGATTTACTGAGGTGTAATTTATATACCATGAAATTTACCTATTTGAGATACGCAGTTTGAGGATTTTGAGTAAACTTATAGAATTGTGTGCCGTCACTGAAATCTAGTTTTAGAATGTTTCCATCACCCCAAAAAGGTTTTTTGTTCTCATTTGCAGTCAATTCTGCTTCTACACCCACATCTTGGCAACCTTTAATTTGTGAGTAGAATTGTTTTAAAGTATAGAAAAGGGGACTTTTTAATTAAGTGGAATAGATAATGGGTTAATTGATAAATGATACTGGCATAGTCAGCTATCCCTCTGGGAAATATCCTGTCTAACTTGCTCACCTCTGTGAATCTTGTCACCTCTTTTTAAATACTCTGCTGGACAGCTCTGGCACCTCACCTCACTTCAATCACCTACCAACCAAGCTTCTAGCACTTCCTCAGCGACCAGCTAGGACGGCTCAAGGTGCTGAGTGCAGGGTCACAGGAGCGTCCTCCCAATGCCTGCCCCCTCCCCCGCTGACCTTACATCCTGCACACCCACCCCAGTTCAGCACGCAGGAGATCCAGTCCCTTTGCGACTTCCTGTAGTTTCCGCCAGTTCACACCAGCCTCCTCTTCCTTCACTGTGGACACTCTTTCTCCCCGGGAGTGGGGACTGCCTTTCTGAGTTCTGGGTGTGCTGAGCTCTGATGCTCTTCACTAGCCTGGAAGCAGTAAGGATCAGCAGCCTCAGGTGAAGTCTTGGTGGGGGCTCCTGGGAGGGGAGGTGGCCCTCCTCTGCCAAAGGGGAGGGAGGGTGGGCCTCTCTTTGATGGGGTGATTTAGGGGACCTGGGAGTTCAGAGTTCTGAGCCTGGTTTACCTCCACAATTTCATGCAGATCCTCAGGGTCCCACACTTCCAGGCTGTGACAGAATGGAACTGTCAAGACTGCATAACAAGTTTTCTATGTAGCTTTGCCTCCTTGGCAGATTTTGAGTTGACTTCCAGTACGGTCTGCCGTGTGCTTGCCTTATGAGATAAAGGTCTCATAAGGGCTTCGTTAGAGGCCCTCTGTTTTTCACAGTTTTTGCTTGGTTGACCTGTAGCTGTCTTTCTTCTTCCCCAAGATAGTCTAACAGTCACCAAAGCAGTGAACATCACAATTGTCATTTAACTACCATTTTCCTGTGCTGTTGAAGCTCTCTCCATCTTCCACCAATACTTAATACTGTCACCCCAAGGTAAGAGTTGAGAGGCATTGTCACTCAAATGGTCACCATAAATGAGGTCTTTGCCATCTGACGCACGGGTAGGTGATCATCTGCCAAATCCTACTCAGAGAGTTTGTTTTTCCAGGGCCGCTTCTGGTACTGACTTTCTCAGCCTGATACCCAGATATCCAGAGACGGTACAAAGGCTTCCCTGAGGGTGGACTTGGAAGGGGCTGTGATTCCAGGAAGCAGGAAATTAGGAATAGGAAACAAAAGAAGGCCAAACAAAAGATACATTTTTTTGAGGTACATTCAGTTCAGTTCAGTTCAGTTCATTCACTCAGTCGTGTCCGGCTCTTCGCGACCCCGTGAATCGCAGCATGCCAGGCCTCCCTGTCCATCACCATCTCCCGGAGTTCACTCAGTCCTACGTTCATAGAATCCGTGATGCCATCCAGCCATCTCATCCTCTGTCGTCCCCTTTTCCTCCTGCCCCCAATCCCTCCCAGCATCAGAGTCTTTTCCAATGAGTCAGCTCTTTGCATAAGGTGGCCAAAGCACTGGAGTTTCAGCTTTAGCATCATTCCTTCCAAAGAAATCCCAGGGCTCATCTCCTTCAGAATGGACTGGCTGGATCTCCTTGCAGTCCAAGGGACTCTCAGGAGTCTTCTCCAACACCACAGTTCAAAGGCATCAATTCTTTGGTGCTCAGCCTTCTTCACAGTCCAACTCACATCCATATATGACCACAGGAAAAACCATAGCCTTGACTAGATGGACCTTAGTCTGCAAAGTAATGTCTCTGCTTTTGAATATACTATCTAGGTTGGTCATAACTTTTCTTCCAAGGAGTAAGCGTCTTTTAATTTCATGGCTGCAGTCACCATCTGCAGTGATTTTGGAGCCCCCCCAAAATAAAGTCTGACACTGTTTCCACTGTTTCCCCATCTATTTCCCATGAAGTGATGGGACCAGATGCCATGATCTTATTTTCTGAATGTTGAGCTTTAAGCCAACTTTTTCACTTTCCTCTTTCACTTTAATCAATAGGCTCTTTAGTTCTTCACTTTCTGCCATAAGGGTGGTGTCATCTGCATATTTGAGGTTATTGATATTTCTCCTGGCAATCTTGATTCTAGCTTGTGTTTCTTCCATCCAGCGTTTCTCATGATGTACTCTACATATAAGTTAAATAAGCAGGGTGACAATATACAGCCTTGAGGTACTCCTTTTCCTATTTGGAACCAGTCTGTTGTTCCATGTCCAGTTCTAACTGTTGCTTCCTGACCTGCATACATATTTCTTAAGAGACTGGTTAGGTGGTCTGGTATTCCCACCTCCTTCAGAATTTTCCATAGTTTATTATGATCCACATAGTCAAAGGTTTTGGCATAATCAATAAAGCAGAAGTAGATGTTTTTCTGGAACTCTCTTGCTTTTTCCATGATCCAGCGGATGTTGGCCATTTGATCTCTGGTTCCTCTGCCTTTTCTAAAACCAGCTTGAACATCAGGGAGTTCACAGTTCACTCATTGCTGAAGCCTGGCTTGGAGAATTTTGAGCATTACTTTACTAGCATGTGACATGAGTGCAGTTGTGCTGTAGTTTGAGCATTCTTTGGCATTGCCTTTCTTTGGAATTGGAATGAAAACTGACCTTTTCCTGTCCTGTGGCCCCTGCTGAGTTTTCCAAATTTGCTGGCATATTGAGTGCAGCACTTTCACAGCATCATCTTTCAGGATTTGAAGCAGCTCCACTGGAATTCCATCACCTCCACTAGCTTTGTTTGTAGTGATGCTTTCTAAGGCCCACTTGACTTCACATTCCAAGATGTCTGGCTCTAGATTAGTGATCACATCATCATGTTTATCTGGGTCATGAAGATCTTTTTTGTACAGTTCTTCTGTGTTTTATTGCCACCTCTTCTTAATATCTTCTGCTTCTGTTAGGTCCACACCATTTCTGTCCTTTATCAAGCCCATCTTTGCATGAAATGTTCCCTTGGTATCTCTAATTTTCTTGAAGAGATTTTTAGTCTTTCCCATTCTGTTCTTTCCCTCTATTTCTTTGCATTGATCACTGAAGAAGGCTTTCTTATCTCTTCTTGCTACTCTTTGGAACTCTGCATTCAGATGCTTATATCTTTCCTTTTCTCCTTTGCTTTTCGCTTCACTTCTTTTTACAGCTATTTGTAAGGTCTCCCCAGATAGCCATTTTGCTTTTTTGCATTTCTTTTGCATGGGGATGGTCTTGATCCCTGTCTCCTGTACAATGTCACGAACCTCCATCCATAGTTCATCAGGCATTCTATCAATCAGATCTAGGCCCTTAAATCGATTTCTCACTTCCACTGTATAATCATAGAGGATTTGATTTAGGTCATACCTGAACTGCTGTGCAATTAGTGTTTGATCCAGGGGAAAAATTCTCTTGGGCGATGAAAGGGGTAGGCATTGATCTCTTGGCTCCTGTTCCCTACATTCCTGGGTTTCTCATGGCTAAATTCAAGAATGGATTCCCAGGAAGAGAAGTAAGCCTCCTTAACAGAAGCAAGGCTCTGTCTTTCTGCATCTGTGCAAAGCCAGTCAAGGTTTGCACGGAAGTGGATGCTGCAGCTTTGGCTGCAGGAGAAGTAGAGCCTAGAGGATTCTGAGGAGCACACTGTACCCACCCTCCACCCCACGCAGCTTCTACTAAGTCAGTTTCTGCCCTTCTCTCTTCAGGTTTTACAGCTCTTGTTATATTCATGGGATATGTATCTATCACATTGGGATAAGCCCCTTACCTGGGGAAGTATATTCTCACTGGCATCTTCTGAGTCCCTGAACCAGCTTACTGAGTGTATCACCCTGCACTGTTTTTTCCTTAATAACTCCTCACCCGATCTGGTTATTTTGCATGACCCTTGGATGTTTTTTGAGGCTAAGGACTATACCCCTCCTAATTCTGCTCAAAATGTCATTGCTCACACTGCTACTGTTTCCATTAATCTTGTATGATAGCCTGGAAGAAGTGAAGTGAAGTCACTCTGTCATGTCTGACTCTCTGTGACCCCATGGACTATAGCCTATCAGGTTCCTCCATCTATGGGATTTTCCAGGCAAGAATACGGGAGTGAAGTGCCTGGAGGAGAAGTGGAAATTTATTTCTGATGCTACCATGTTGATCCTGGAATTCCTACTCTTGATTGTTTTATTCACACAAAGATGGAAATATCAGGTCCCTGAGCTGAAGTGAGAAGGTTCCACGTTCTCCTGTATAACTGTCCAGGCAGGGCAAACACTAAATAGACTCTAACCTTGCTGACTGCAGCTCCTGTGGAAGGCGGGACATCTCGGTTGTCTTCACAGTTCTACCCCCAGAGCTGCCGAGGCTCCCCTGGTGATGCTCGGTGGGGCTTTGTTTGCATGCCCAGCCAAGCCTCCGTGGTGACCACCGGGTGCGTGTTCCCTGGGGGCGGGGAATACATGTTCTGACATATTTTATTTTTCCTCAGGGTAGAAAATACAGGCCCGTGGTGATATCTGATTGCAACTCTCTTACCTCATCTGTGGCAAATATCCCCCTGTGCTTTTATAGAAATATAAAAATCAAGCGAGCATGATTTCTAGTCAAAGAGGGACTTTTAAACATTTTTTTTTCCTTCATTGCTGCACATGAGTGGCCTGTTTCCTAGGAACAGACTCACGTGCTTCAAGTATCTTGTTCAAAAGTCCAAATAGTCTGTCAATCTCTTCTGATTCACAGGAGGAAGGGGTTTTTCCAATGGTTTACCACAGCTCCTGACATATACTATCTCACTTAATCCACACAACAAACCCAAGAGAAAAGTATTGCCAGCCAGGTCTATATATGATGAAACTGAGACTCAAAAATTCTAACTCAATTTTTTCTGAGTCCAAAGCCCACCCTCTCCTGGTACCATAGGACATGGCATTTCACATAACTTGTATTTTGCATATGAGGGACATATGTCCCGAAATTCAAAACACACGACCCTCTCCATTTGCTCATTTTGTTAGGTTGATTAGCCTACTTAGACCCTCTGTGCCTCCATTTCTTTGTAAAATGACAGTAAAATAATACTTACTTCATTGTTGTAGTAGATTGTTGAGGATTAAATGAGTTAACAGACATGAAGGGTTTAAAACAGAGTGACACAAAGTGGGCGTGCTATGGGGTTTAACAAACCAAACCAAGGTTCCTGCTCCAAAGTCATCTTCTGTGAAATGCACTTTTGAAATGGTAACTAAAGTCAGTGGGAAAATGAGTTGTACTCTCCAAATTGTTTACACACCCTTTTCAATGAACATTTATAACATTAAACAATAATAGTTTATGTCTTTGGTTATTTAGACATTATATTCAGCATAGAATAATTCAGATCCATCCACTAGGAGGCCATTTTATTGTTTATGCCAGGGAGAGAGCAGGAGCTTGTAAGGTTGAAGTCGATGTGTCTTTAATGAAAGTAGCAAACTGGGTAAATGGAGGCTGAGCAGGTTGGACAATCCGTATTTGTTCTACATGTTGTAGAGGTGAAAGTTTTCATTGCAAGTGACAGTAACCGAATATGTACCAAAAGAGAAACAAAGGAATGAATTAGCACATATAATTGGTAGGCTCAAGGATGGCACTCACTACAGGCAAGATTAGATCTAGGGGCCCAAGCAACATCACTGGGGCTGATCACCACATCATTCTTCCCCCCTCATCTCTTCTTGTTTCCAAATAATTTATTGGCTCCATTCTCTTCTACCACAGACAACTCGTTGCTGTATGTCATGGGGGAAATGATTGCTGACACATCCTTGTCTTTGTCCTTATAGAAAAAAAGAGCAATTTCTCTCTAATATCTAAATACAAGAATCTCATGTAAGAACGCCACGTGGCCCTGCTTGGCCCTGTGTCCATCCTTGGACCAGTGACGATGGTCCAGGCTCTACTGTAGTTGGATACTATCCCATGAGAGTCCCAGCTTTGGTTGTTGCCCTGCTTTATGGAGTAGGAGAGTGAGGACTTTGGGCTGGAGAAGAAGCAGCTCTCTAATTAAAGGAGAAATACTAGACAAAAAGAAGTCAGTCAATGTTCCTTGCCCTTTACATAGAATCTAAGGCCCTGTCAGCTGTGCTCTTCTCCTCTTCACTCCAGTCTAGTTCCCAAGTGGTGTCTGGCTTTTGGTGTAATACCTCTTATCATCTCATGCTTAGATTTAAGGTTGACATCTGGTCCCCTGACTCCTGTCTGCCCCTAAAGAACTGTGGTTCAGATGTGTTCCTCCACTCTTCATACTTTGGACAACTGCCTTAAGTAAGATTTCTTTCTTGGCAAATCCTGTGGAGCCCAGATTCTAGCACCAGTTTCATCTTTTCAATCCTGTTGAGCTTCCCAGAATCAGAGATTTTGTGTGATATGAGGGTATATATAGAGTTCATGTGTCTAATAGTAAATAGTAAGCCTTCAGTTTATATAATCCACTGAAGAGTGGTATCTCAAGCACTTTGGAGTAAGAGGCGCCTAAGGATTAACAGTAGCTCAGAATACAAGCATTTCTGTAGCTCTTGACGATTTCTATAGGCCCTGGGAAAACTGTGAGGCTTTGAGATTAAAAGGGAACACGTTTATTCCAGGGGCAATAAGAAACATGGGAACATCAGTATAGCTTTCTTTTATTGGGAAGAGGGGTTGATATGTCCCCTACTGCTGCTGCTGCTAAGTTGCTTCAGTCGTGTCCGACTCTGTGCAACCCCATAGATGGCAGCCCACCAGGCTCCCCTGTCCCTGGGATTCTCCAGGCAAGAACACTGGAGTGGGTTGCCACTTTCGTCTCCAATGGATGAAAGTGAAAAGTGAAAGTGAAGTCACTCAGTCATGTCCGACTCCTAGTGACCCCATGGACTGCAGCCCACCAGGCTCCTCCATCCATGGGATTTTCCAGGCAAGAATACTGGAGTGGTTTGCCATTGCCTTCTCTGATAGGCCCTTTAAGACTCACTTAAACTGATGGTTTCCTCTCTTTTTTTTGCAATTTGTTGAAGACACTGGATGATTCATTTTGTAGAGTGTCCTCTATGTTTCCAGTAATTTGGTATTTGGGTCTAGACAAGTGAATTGATCAAATGCAAGCTTGAGTTTTTAGCAAGACTACTTCTGAGGTAGTGTGTTCTTCCATCAGGAGGCACTTCATCTTTGATCATTTATCCTGTGATTTTGGCAGTCATTGATAATTGTTGTGTGGACACGGTAATAGAAGTTGCAAAGCAGTGATATTCTAATTCTGTCATTCCTTCTACACTTATTGTCTAAAATACTTTTACAAAGAGAAACTTCTTTTTACCTACTAATTTCTCTTATAGTGATACACTGAATGCATAAAAGGCAGGAAAAATTCTTGATTTTTTCACTCTACCTGTTTTCAAAGTAGTTGATTCATTCAGTTCAGTTCACTCAGTCGTGTCTAACTCTTTGCTACCTCATGAATCACAGCACACCAGGCCTCCCTGTCCATCACCATCTCCCCGAGTTCACTCAGACCCACGTTCAGAGTCCGTGATGCCATCCAGCCATCTCATCCTCGGTCATCCCCTTCTCCTCCTGCCCCCAATCCCTCCCAGCATCAGAGTCTTTTCCGGTGAGTCAACTCTTCGCATAAGGTGGCCAGAGTACTGGAGTTTCAGCTTTAGCATAATTCCTTCCAAAGAAATCCCAGGGCTGATCTCCTTCAGAATGGACTGGTTGGATCTCCTTGCAGTCCAAGGGACTCTCAAGAGTCTTCTCCAACACCACAGTTCAAAAGCATCAATTCTTCAGCGCTCAGCCTTCTTCACAGTCCAACTCTCACATCCATACATGACCACTAGGAAAACCATAGCCTTGACTAGACGGACCTTAGTCGGCAAAGTAATGTCTCTGCTTTTGAATATACTATCTAGGTTGGTCATAACTTTTCTTCTAAGGAGTAAGCATCTTCTAATTTCATGGCTGCAGTCACCATCTGCAGTGATTTTGGAGCTCCCAAAAATAAAGTCTGACACTATTTCCACTGTTGCCCCATCTATTTCCCATGAAGTGATGGGACCAGATGCATTAGCATCTTTCTAATAGTGACCAATAGTTTTTTTATAAGTATCATTATGAATTCATGGATCTAAACATATTTAACATGTTTCAGTCTACTGAAGTTAACCTTATTGATACTCAAATTGCCCCTATTTTGGCAGTGTGAATCCCTTTAAGTTGGTGTCTAAGTCCTTTCAATAGAAACAACTCTGCTAACTTCCTTACTTTCTAGTGTAATGAGACATATGGGCTCATCTGGTAGATTGAGCCCCCAGAGTGGAATTGGCCATTTCTTCAAGGAGCCCTGGTTCCTTTGAGCAGTAGATCTCAAGACCACAGCTGAAGTGCTAGGAAGTTATTTTATCTTCTAAATTAACGGGAAGGCAAGGTTATTTGATTATGATCAAGTTAAGTAATATAAAGACTCAGAAATTTATCAGTTCTGTGAAAAAGCCCTACAGACTTTCAGAAATTTTAGACAGATAATATATTAAGGTTCTCCAGAAAAATAGAAAAATAGACCCAATAATTCATCTACCTATCTATCTATTTATCTAGCCATCCATCCATCACTTCAGTCCTGTCCGACTCTTTGCAACCCTATGGACTCTAGCCCACCAGGCTCCTCTGTCCATGAGATTCTCTAGACACGAATACTGCATATAAAGAAGGGTTTTTTTTTTTTTTTTTAATGAGGAAATGAGTCATATGATTATGAAGGCTGAGAAGCCTTGTGGTCTGCAGTCCACAAGCTAAAAACCCAGAGAAAACCAGTGATGTAATTCCAGTCCAAGTCTGAAGGCCTGAGAAACTGGGAAGGTGATGGTGTAAATCCCAGTCCAAGAGAAGGAGAAGCCTGAAGGCCCAGATGAAGCAGATAGGCAGGAAGGAGCTGAATCCTCCGTGCTCTGCTCTGGGCTCTGTTCCGGTGCTCAGTGGCTTAGAGGATGCCTACCTACACCAGGGAGGGTTAGCTGCTGTAGGGAATCCACACGTTCAAATGCCAATGACACACACCCAGAAGTACTGTTTCATCTGGCTGGTGGCCACAAGTTGACACACAAAATTAACATCACAGATAGTATGTTTGACAACAGGGGTATGTTTACATACTTTTGTGAAATGAGCCCTAATCATCTCAAGAAGGCCTTCAGGGGCTTTTTAGAGATTATCCTCTAGAAGAGCTGAAACCAAGGTGCGATGAGTGGCCCCTGGGACTGCCAACTGGGTGAGATGTGCTAAACGAACAGAGAAATCAAACCATGGTTTCAGATATAAGCCTAAAATTGAAGTCACTGGGCCAGATGCTTCAAATTGCAGGCATTGATTTATGCAAGCAAGCTGCTTTACACATGGGCAGCCCTATGTAATAGGTCTCAGGAGGACTGGCAGCTTGGGTTTATTTAACGATGGTTAAACACTCACCGAAGCAATACTGGATGCCAGCTAGCATGAAAGCTATCACACAGGCTGAATAGACTGTATCAGCCCAGCTGCGTGGTTTTCTTGTTTGCATCGCTGAGCTGGGCAGAAAGCTATCTCAGTGCACGTAGTCTGAGTTCAGCTAGTTGCTGGTGGTAACGTGCAGCTCGCCGTGCTCTAACTGCCTGTTGCAATTATTTCCACCTTGGGGCTGCTGGCTGTTCCTGCAGGCGGTCTGGAATGCACCTTTCCACTGGTCAAGTTCCCGTCCCCTACATGGCTGGAGGCTGTTCAAGTTGTGTAAAGAGACACACTCCCCTTTATGAGTGAGTTCACACCACCACCTCCCCTTTTATCTTTAAAATATGGCATTTTATGTGTTTTCTGATGCAGGTCAACTAGAGAGTTCTGGAATCTGTAGCTCAGCCTGTTGCAGGGGGAATCCTAGGCCTCACGCTTTAAGTACATGAAGACTGAGTTGCCTTCATCCACACATCTTAAGAAAGCCATTGACTCTGCTTTTCAAAAATGATTCACTTCATGCTTTGGACCTGAGGATGGGCAGTGGACTTTTCAGAAGGAGCATCTAATTCACAGAGCTGTTTGGCTTCTGGGTGAGAATATTAGATTACAGTTGCATATTTGGGGTGATCACCAATGTCAGACTAAGGATTTGGAGTGAATAAATTTAACTGATGGTCAGACCCTGAGATAGCGTAACATCATATGTCCAGCCAATTAATAATACAGCTCTCAAGTGCCTAGCTAGTGCACTATGGAGAAAGCATATTCCTTTGGTATTTTTTTTGAGGAGGTTGGCTACACTGCTTTTACTTCTGAGCAAGCAGAGAGCTTTCACCTTTTCCTTACATCAATTTATGAAGGAGAGGATACTTATTTGGGTCAAAAAAAAAAATGACACAATTAGACAAGCATATGTAAGAGCAGAATTTCTGGGCAGATAAATGAATTATACCCAACATTGATTGAGTGTATGTTGTGTGCCAGAAACAGTGCTAAATATTTTACATGGATGGTTTCTCACACTTCCTTATAGTAACCCAATTAGGTAAGAGCTGTTGTTGATCCCTGTCTTTGTCCATCTGGGCTGCTATAACAAAAATGCAACAGGATGAGCAGCTTAAACAAAAAACATTTCTTTCTCATAGTTCTGGAGGCTGAGAAGTCCAAGACCAAAGCACCAGCAGATGTGGTGTCTGGTAAGAGGCTGCTTCCTGGTTCCTAGATGGATCTCTTCTCACTGTGTCCTCATAAGGCAAAAGGGGCAAGAAAGTTTCTGGAGTTTCCTTTTATAAAGGTAGTCCTCCCATTTACGAGGGCGCCACCCTCATGATCTAATCACCCCAAAGCCCTACCTCCTAACCGGAGTGCATTGAAAGTTCAGATTTCAACCTGTGGATTTGGGGAGGAAACAAATATTCAGTCCATAACAATCCCCACCTTACAGCAGAGGAAATTGAGGTGCAGAGGAATTGAGTTATGTTGAGTTCATGTGTATGCCAGAAACTGTGCTGTACATTTTACTTGGATTATTTCAGGTGAGTCCTTACAATGATCTGATAAGAACCACTAGGAATCCCTAAGCTATGTATGTGGAAACGAAGGCACAGAGATGTAATAATTTCCCTGAGACCACACAGGGGTGAATAGTAGAGCTAGAATTTGAGCTGCAGAGAATCCAGACCTCTTAAAGGGCCCTTTTGTTCTTGGGATTGTTTCAGCCTCTGAGGATTTTATTTCCCATGTAACGGCTGTGTTTGAGAGGAGGGGACATCATCCTTACAAAGCTCTATAAAACAAGTGTGGGTTTCAGGACAATAGGAATCGGAACCTGTCCTGCCTCCGCAGAGTCCTTGTGGCCCCAGCGTGTCTGGCAGCTCACCCTCTGGGTGCTGGGAGAGCTGCGCGAGAAGCCCAACTCTGGGTTCAGCCTCGCCGACAATTTCTATGAACGTGAATTTCCTTTCTAGACCTGTGTCACCCAGAAAGCCCTCCCTCCTTCCGCAGGCTGGTGATCACAGTTTATAACTGAGTAACACTCTGAAAGGAGTGGGGCGTCTGCTCCTCTTTGTCTTCCCCTTTCTCTCCTCCCCGTCTCCCCCCATTCTTCTTCTCTTCTCTCTCTTCTCACCTCCTCCTTCACTTAGGGTTGGGCAACTCTAAAACAAGCGAGCTTGACTTGAGCGTGAGGGGGGCATAGTGGAAAGGCTACCAGTAGGGTCTAGATGATGAGAACTCGCACATCAGTTTGCTCTTCCTGAACCTTGATTCCTCATCTAAAATGATGTGTGGGGCTAACCAGAGTCCTGATCAGAATCTCTGGGATGTGATCCTGAAATCATCTGTAGACACTCCCTGGGTGAGAGGCACTGTTGAGAGCTGCTTCCTGGGAGAAGTAAGGTCAGCGTCCTCCTGTTTCCTGTTGTGGCTTGCCAGCCACACTCTTCTGTGCTCTTGTAACCAAGCCTCCCACAACGAGACTTGGGGCTCCCGTGTCTGCTGCCTCTCTCCATGTTCCCTATCACTCACCACCCACCACATTCACTGATGATTTTAACAAGTGGCTCAGAGACTTTCCATGGTCTCCTGGTCATCCTCTTTCCCCCCCACCCCCTACTGTCTGCAGGAATAGCCAATTCATTTTCTTATCTTCTTAGTTCCTTGCTATTTTCACCTCCAGTGATCTTCATTTCCACTCCATGACCACCACCCAAAATAGCACTGCCTCAGAAATCTCGAACTATAGGTGTCTATTCCTGACCTACATTCCATCGTCCCTGATCTAAGCGGCCTCGAGCCAGTGCCCTTGTCTGCTTTGTCCCTTTGCCTTTCTGCCATGTCCCTGGCAGCATCCCATTCCATCTCATGATGCAGTTGGCAGCATCCCATTCCATCCCATGATGCAGTTGGCAGCATCCCATTCCATCCCATGATGCAGTTGTGTACTGTCTTCCCTGCCCTGGGGCTGCCACGCACCCTGGAGGGAACCCCACAGTGATGCAGGCGTATGCCAGGACAGTGTGTGTTTTCTAACTTGAGCCAAGGATTATCATTGCCTAGCAATACTCCCATGTTGCCGCTCCCCTTCAACAGCAGCTTTGGATTCGTACTGCAGTCCTCAGGGTAACTGTCCCTCCACTGTGTCATCTCTGTCATTTTTAGTAGAATCCTTTCTGTTCAACAGGAAAAATTATTAAATTCCTGCCCTCTCATAACTGATGGCTTAGCAATCGCCAGTTGGAGAGATTTTCTCCTCTTGTGAAGGATGGATGCATTTTTTTCAATACGAATTTTGGATTCTACCTCCACGACAAAATAATTTATTGTGATATTAATTTGTGCTTGCCCTGTGTTCCTGACTTATCCCCAACCCGCAGCCTCCTGTCTCAGGAATGCTTTGTGGCAAATGGACTAGAGAGGTAGCTGGAATCCCTGTTCTCTATAAATACCCAAGTTTATGGAAGAGAGGGCAGGGAGAGAAGGGATGGCCCATAAAGGCAAGAAGAGAGGGGAATAATTTTCCACAGATCAGGAGGAGCCTAAAGGCAGAAAGAAAAGGAGGATTCCCACCAGTGATGAGGAGTCAGTGGCAGGCCCTGGGGACTGCTGGGCTGTCCCTGTGATGAATCTAAGGATGCTGACTCCCAGGCCTGTGCGCTCAGGGCTCAAAGCAGGCCGGGCCCTGCAGGCGTGAAGAGTATGCATCTGTGTTCTGCGCCAACCAGCGTGGTCAGCGGCCAGAGTGGCTTCTGGATGTCCTGACACTGGGGCCTTTGCATGATTTGGGGAGGGAGAAGAGTTTTATTATTAACTGGGATTGGAGTTTCTATCAGAGAGTTAATTGGAACTGTGATCTGACTTGGTGTGTGAAGTTTATGCTTCCCAGTCTCCCCTGAAACCTAGGGTCCTCACCTCTTCAATTATCCCTTCAATCCCCCGTCTCATAACCTCTGCTCACCTCCTCTGCTGGGACCCTCCCCTAAATATGGAAACACATTCAAAACCCTCCCCCCCACCTGCTGCCATCTTGAAGAGACACTTTCCCTGGCCCCAAGCCTTTCCTTATTATCTCTTCCTCTCTCCTCCTTTTCACAGGTTTCTTCCTTGAAAGGACATCTGCATGGGTCATGTCCATGTCACCTCTTCAGTGTCCCGAACCTGGCTGCCGTGCTCCACAAGACCACTCTGGTTTAGGTCAGCAAGGGTGTCATTTCTCTCCTCTCCTCTGGAGCAGGATGTTTCCCCCTGGAAACCTTGCTTCTTTGCCGTGGAGAGGCTTGATTCTCTCTGCTCTCGCCCGTTGCCGTTTCTTAGAATCAGCGCAGCTTGCACTCCTACCTGTCTCTGAATACTGGCCACCACAAGGGCTTCTTCCCCGGCCCTCTCCTCCTGTCTCCTCTCTAAATATGCTCCTTGACTACCTCTGTTTCCATGGCTTCAATTACCATGTCCTTGGAGATATGCTGAAAATCTCTATCTTAAATCCAGACCATCTGAACTCCCGATATAACATTCAACTGCTCCTGGATTTCACTTGGCTCACAAAACCCAGCCAAGAAGAATTCATCATTTCCTCCCCATCCTTGACCTGCTCCTTCTCTGAAATTCTGCATATCTAGGAGTGACTCACCTATTTGTTATTCAAGCCCCAAACTTGGAATTCACTCCTGACTCTCAGCTCATCTTCTGGCTTCCCTCATAACTGACCAAATCCTGTCCACTTTGCTTTCTAAATATATTTTTTTTAAACACCTCCCTTCTGTTCCATTCTTAGAGGTCAGGCCCTAATCCCTGCCCTCCCCTCCCCCATCCACACTTGAACTTTTACAAGTATCCTAATTGCCCTTTATCTTGCCCTCTTCTGTTGGTCTCTGATAGGTATCAGCCTCATGTTTCTGAAGTGTGAAATTCTTTGTTACACTCTTATTAAAATCTTCCATTATTTCTCATGTCATGTTCAATGATATAATAATATGTGTTTTCAATATAATAATATAAGTGTTTGCGATGAGCATACTTTGGTTAGAAACAGCAGAATATGTAAGCAGCGGTGGCTTAAGCCCTACGCGTTCATTTTTTCCTTCACCGTGGGAATCAGCAACGTGTGTTCTCAGGGGTGGTTCGGCGAGGATGGTCGTCAAGGATGGATGTCCCCCCTGTGGTGCCAAGTCTCCATGTGTGGCCAGTGGATGGCTGCAGCAGCTGCAAGGACCGCACCCTTCATGACAACTTCCACGAGCACCTTGAGAGTGGGGGGCTCTCTACATGGGTGTCTCCTCCCTTATCATGAAAGCAGTTACACCCTCGCCATCTGCCAGCACGTGTCCTTTGCATCTCATCAGCCAGGACTGGGTCGAGTGGCCGTCTCCAGCCAGAAGAGCAGTTAGGAAAATTGGTAACTGGTGCTTCCTGCCACCAGATTGGAAGCAGACCTGCCAAGGGAAACAGCTCTGTCAATGGCTGGCGTGTGGTCAGCCAAGAGCCATTTTTAACTTGAGGTCTTTTGAGCTTCTGTATAAATTTTAGGATTATTTGTTCTAATTCTGTGGAAAATGTCATGGGTATTTTGATAGGGATTGCATTAAATTTGCAGGTTGCTTTGGGTAGTATGGCTGTGTTAACAACAGTAATCCTTCCAATGCAAGAGCATGGGTTATCTTTCTATTTCTTTAAATCACATTAAATTTCCTTCATCAGTGTTTTATCGTTTCTAGAGTATAGGTCTTTCAACTCCTAGGAATTAAAAAAAATTTTTTTTAACTGTCTCTTCCTGAAATTTCATTATTAGTGTATAGAAAGACATGGATTAATAGATACAGACCACCATGGATCAAGGATATACTGTATAGCCTAGAGAATTATACCCACTATCTTGTAAAAACCTATAATAGAGTATAATCTGCAAAATACGGAGTCACTATGCTGTGTACTTGAAACTAACACCTTATGGTAAATCAGCTACACTTCAATGAAAAGACAGAGCGGTTGTCATAACTTTCAGCTCCTCGAGCCCTTGGGCGTGTTCTCTCCCCTCCATGCCTCTACACTTAGGGATCCATCACCTGGGTCCGACCCCCCATGTACACGTGTACGCATCGCTCCCTTCACCTGGTGCCTCTTCCTCCTTTTACAGTCCTCAGCTCAGGCACCACTCCACTCCCCTGCCTGCTGGATCATATGTCCACTGTGTTCTAAATGACATTACTTATCCTACTCGAATTCCAAATTTCTGTTCCTCATGGAAACCTTCAACTCCCTTGAAAGTTGGGACTACATATTTCCCCCTATTTTAGCGACAGTCTGTTTCCTTTGAAGAGACTGAAATATTTTGTAATAACCCCATTTATGGATTTGAATATAAAGCTGCTTCCTTTTGGTGACTTTTCCCCCATAGTTTTGTTAGCTGCCAGTAGCCAGCAGAGGGCGCTCTGGCCTTTGACTAGAGTGCCCCTTGGCGGTAATTTGATTCTTCCAGCCTTAAGCTTGCTTTTTTTCCTCCCGTAGAGATACTAATTTTAAGTCTCCTTAATCAAAAGACTGAAATTACGCATTAGTTATTTAAAGCTAGATCTTGTTTGTATGAATATACTGAGTTCATGTAGAGTGATGGCACACCTTCACTTAATCGTCGGAGGTTTATTGTGAAGCTGTGCACCCTCCGTAGGCAGAGTGGGCGCCGCTGCTGAGTTCTTGACAGTAGCTGAAGTGGTCTGAAGAGCTTAATCTGGTGTCTTGAAAATGTACTCACCTTTCACAGCCCCAAACCCAGCTCTGCCCCTCACTTTGAGGGAAATCACTTAGGCCAGGTTGGCTGTGTGTTTTGATGAGCTGTGAGACTATACAAGTGAATATTATTTCAGGAATGGAGGGGGAATGAGCCTGGGTTAGGAAGTGACGGCGACGTATCATTCATTCATTCGGTAAGTCTTTCACGCATTTAATAAATATTCAAGAGCCTACCATGTTCCAACACTATTCTCATCACTGGACAATAGCAATAAATGAAACAGATTAAATCCTTGACATCATGGAGATTGGATTCCAGGGAGGGATATAGCATTAAATTTAAAAATATATGATAAAATATAAGGAAAAACCCCAAGACAAAAAATCATGGAGAGTTTTGCTTTAGGTTGTGCAGTAGAGGAAAGAACATTCCAGGCAGAGAGTTCAGCAAGGGCAGAGACCCCAAAGCAAGAGAGTGCCTGGTGTGCTGAAATGGCTGAAAGAGGCCAGAGGGGCAGGAACAGGGCTCTGAGAGGGTGGTGGCGGGAGGTGAGGTTGTGGAGGTAGCAGGGGTCAGGCAGGGAGAGCTGGGGGCCTCGTAAGGAGTTAGAGGAGCCGTGAGAAGGATGGTCAGTAGTGGAAGTGAGGAGACCAGCCTGAGGGTTAATGCAGGGTCCAGGCAAGAGTTGCTGGCGGCAAGACCCCGGTGGTGGTGGCAGAGGTAGTATGTGATGATCAAATTAGGCTATATTTGAAAGACTTTAAAGACAGAGTTCCTGGGGTTTGCCAGGGACTGATTATATAAAGCATGTGTAAAAGAGAGAGTGGCCAAATCCAGGGTCTCGTTTTCCTCCCCCCACCCCATTTTTTGTTAAGAATGGATTTAAACAGAAGCCAGATAGACGTCAACCGCCTTAAACTCTTGTATTCCTAACGCCAACCTAGCCCTGAACAGCTGCTGTTTATGCTGCTGTAAACAGTGAGGATTTCTGATTTCAGGTAACAGGACCTCAGCAGAGTGGCTTCCTGCATTGTTGTGTGTGTGACTGATGGCAGTCTGTGGGTCAGGTTTGGATGATCTGCAAGATGTATCATGAGCATTGAGGGTTTTTCCCTTTGTGGCCTCTGCTTTCCCCCAGTCTTCTTTCTGCTCTTTTATCTAGAATGAAGCCTTTCATTTTTGTCAGCTGAAGCAAGCCACCTTTAAATGTTCCTACCCATAACCCAAGAAACAACATTTTTATATCACCTCTGAAAAAGTGCAGTGAAAGCTCAGTGTGGCATTTGTCATTATTTGGGGCTTCCCAGGTGGCGCTAGTAAGAATCCACCTGCCCATGCAGGAGGTGCAGGTTCCATTCCTGGGTGGGGAC
>SJYC01148939.1:0-53084 GCA_006408675.1 Madoqua kirkii | reverse complement strand
AAAAGATTTATAGAGGATTTCAAAAAGATTACTTAAAACTATTTAACTCAAAAAAAAGGTAGGAAATTAAAAATAGAAAAATGAAAACATCTTTTTAGATGGCAGCAAGTTAATAAACTTATGGTCAACTGCATCAGTGATTACATTAAATGTACATGAGCTAAACACTTTAATTAAAATTCAGAGATTGTCAGAATGGATAAAAATCATTTCAACTATATGTTGATTACAGGAGACACAGTTTAATATAAGGAAACCAATAGATAAAACTAAAATCAAAGGAAAAGTCATTTTCTACAAACTGAAGTGCAAGAAAGGTGGTACAGATTCTTAATATCGAATAAAGTAGACATCAAGCAAACAGATTATCAGAGATTAAAAGGAACACTTAATACAAAGATTAATTCATTAAGAATACAAAACAATCATAATGTGTACATATTCAATAATTTCAAAATACATGAAATAAAGAGAAATGGAAATATCAGTGATTATCATTACAGATGTTCTTTTCTCAGTAATTGATAGAATACTTGTTAAATCTGGTACAGATAAAGATGGGAACAACACCTTGACCTAACACTGTCAGAATACCACATGTAACATCTGCAGAAGGCAGGTTCATTCCCAGAGCTCGTAGGACTTCCACCAAAATAGACTATTTGCTAGGACATCACGTTTCAAGATTGAAATATTGCTTGCTATGTTCTCCAACCATGATTAGAGAAAAATAGCAGTTACTTAATACATTCATAATACATAACAAGACAATGTGCTCAGTTGCTTCAGTCGTATCCGAATCTTTGTGATCCCATGGCCCATAGCCTGCCAAGCTTCTCTGTCCATGGCATTTTCCCAACAAGAATACTGGGAGTGGGGTGCTATTTCCTCCTCCAGTAATCCTGACCCAGGATTGAACCAGCATTTCCTGTATCTCCTGCATAGCAGGAACGTTATTTAACACTGAGCCACCAGGGAAGCCCTAGCTGAAAATCTTTTATTTTTATAAGCGTATTTTGTATTTGGGTCCAGTGTGATTTTTCTCTTCATATGTATTATTTAGAGCTGTTGTAAATAGGCCTACACCATTGGTTTATTTTTTGAACATTGTATAATGGCAGCATGTGTCTCATAGGAGCTGTGATATTTGAATTAATTCAAAGAGCACCTGGCTGTGGCTTAGGTGACAGGTCGTGAAAAGAGTTAGCTATTAGAGGACCAATTAGGCCAAGTGCTTTCGCTTTGTTTACCCAGATGGCATATAAAGAATCCTTAAAATTTCTCCATTTAAAAAACTCCTCTCAGCCTTTTAGTTGAGTGTTTAGATAATTTATTTAGCTAATGTTAGGCCTTAAGTCTTCTCTTTCTTTTTCGTCTGTTCTTCCTGATTTCAGCTTCTCTATGTTTTTTTCTTTCTGCTTCCCTGTGGGTTATTTTAACAATTTTTAGACTTCCATTTTTATTTATCATTTTTACTTATTAATCATAGTATTTTATGTAACTTTCAAGTCAGTTGCTTAAGGTACTATTATATGAGAGCATATATAATACCTTAAGCATGACAATCTACCTCAAAGTCGCAAATATGTCTGAAGTGAATCACCCCAAAAAACTGAAAGAAGATGATGTGAAATTGAGTATGGTTATGGCTGAGATACACCATGTGGGGCAAGATTGGGTCAGTTGGAAAGATGACAAAGATCATGAAAGAGCTGATGTGCTGTGCCATGATTTTCAAACTTGGTCTTTAGGGAAAGGATAGTCATTGAGGAAAATTCTGACCAGAGAAGAGACATCACATATGTTTTCACTAGTAGTGTCATGGAGGCTATATAGGAGTTGGTGAGACTAGAAGCAGTAAAGCTAGAAGAGGCCATTCCAAATGTCATTGCCAGTGAGGACGGAGAGGGGAGGAGAAGTCAAGAACTGTAGGAAATAGAGTCAGCGGAACCTGGTCAGCAATAAAATGCCGAATATGTGGAGATGTGTATAAGAGACAGGTATGCTACATAGTCTACTAGTGTTAACAATTTACCAGTTAGAATGAAGTGTAGAAATCTTCTCTCATTTTATATCCTTTTCCCCTCTTTCATTTATAATAGTAATATAACTATCTTAACTATTTTAAACATTCCTTTACATATATTGAGAACCAAATAGTGTAATTTTGCTTCAAATGTCAAATACAGTTTTAAAAACTCAAGAGGAAAAGTAAGCCTTCTTTACTCATATTTTTGCTCTTTCCATGGTTCTTTCTGTCTTCCTGATATTCCAAGATCATCTCTTTTATCATTTATTCCTGTTTAGACAAAGGCATGGCTTGTTGTTGACTGGTGGGGCTGAAAGTCTAGGTTTCTAATTGGCCTCTAGTGACAATAGATGTGGGGGTGACTCCTACTGACAGTGCCCCTTTTCCCCTGTCATTAGACTAGTCTCAGGGTCCCTAGCCTGTTTGCCTTTTGCCCTTCACATTTTAGAGTCTTCTTGTGTTTCTTTTTTAATAAAGTATCCCAGACTTTCAGCTGTACTTGATAGAAAAAAAAGAGCAAAGTATGTTTACTTTATATTTGCAGATGTGGAAATCTTGGAAAATATTTCTAGTGCAATGACAACACGTGATTTATCAGAATTTGTGAGATGCAGATAAAGTAATATTTAGCAAGAAATATATAAATCTAAAAGTTGCATTAGAAGATAAAAGTGATTTATAATTGGTGATCTAAATCTCCACCTTGCTGCTACTGCTAAGTCGCTTCAGTTGTGTCCGACTCTGTGCGACCCCATAGATGGCAGCCCACTAGGCTCCTCTGTCCCTGGGATTCTCCAGGCAAGAACACTGGAGTGGGTTGCCATTTCCTTCTCCAACACATGAAAGTGAAAAGTGAAAGTGAAGTCACTCAGTCGTGCCCGACTCTTAGCGACCCCATGGACTGCAGCCTACCAGGCTCCTCCGTTCATGGGATTGTCCAGGCAAGAGTACTGGAGTGGGTTGCCATTGCCTTCTCCACTTTAGAAAGCTAGAAAAAGAAGGCCAAATTAAACTCAGAGTAACTAGAGGAAATGGCAACCCATTCCAGTATTTTTACCTGTGAAAAGTCCCATGGATAGAGGAGCCTGGTAGGCTACAGTCCATGGGGTCACAGAGTCGAACATGACAGAGCAACTAAGGATGTATTCAGCTACAACAAGGGAGTGACAAAGAGCACACTAGATGAATTAGAGAACAGGAGAATAAAAAATTTATTGAAATCAGCAGCTCTTTCTATGACACTATCAACAAAATTGATGAAACTTTAGCAAGACTGATCAAGGAAACAAAGAGAGAAGATGTAAATTGCTAATACATTCAATTTTGATAAAATTTGCTTTGAAATGCAAATTCTTTCCAATGCAATTGGTGAACTATGGAACACTGAGTGTGACACACTTTCGCATTTACTTGTGCATGATTCTGTTCACAAGAAACAGGTGAATGTTGAACTCAGTTGAACCAAGTCACCTAGAAATACACAAAATGCACACCTGTGCACATGTCAGACATATACCAGTTACCTTATTTCACCACGTGTGTGATGAAGCACAGCTGTCTACATCTGGTATTGGATCTTCCCGTTCAATTTTAGGTAACTCTACCACCATCACTTTATAACTCATGAGCTAAAACTTTTCTGATTGCCCACTTCCACTAGCAAGCTTCACATAGTTTATTAAGTGTCATATTTATTGTAGTATTTATTTCTTAACCATTTTACATATATAAAACTGCTACCATTTTTTAATAGATTTCTATTTTTTCTGTTATGTGTCACCAACAAAGTTTTTGAATGTTGTATCCATATTTCTAATTGCCCCATAAGCCTTGTGGTTTTTACTGTGTAATTTGCTTAACATGGAGATTTTTAAGGATATACGTACAAGTAGCATTATAGAAAACTGTTACTTTACCCAGTGCTGAAATTTACTCTCCCTAGGATGTGAGTTTGAGTGAACTCTGGGAGTTGGTGATGGACAGGGAGGCCTGGAGTGCTGCAATTCATGGGGTCGCACAGAGTCGGACACGACTGAGCGACTGAATTGAACTGAATAGTACAACTAGACATTATGTTCCTTCTGATATGTTGCACTATGAACTATACAGCACCACCTGTGAAAATTTCTTACCTAAAATCTTAAGCCTAAGACTAATCAAGTCTTTAGATCTGACTTCCACTGTTAAAAGAAAGAAAAGAAAAAGAAAAAACCACCAGGGCTAGAGAAATAATTTAAAGGACACCATGAGGAAACCATTATACAAATACAAAATGTTATAGCCAACCAGATAGTTGGCCTGGTCTGGTAATATACTATTTTGAAGAAATCACCCATGAAATACATTTCTGGTACCATTGGGACCATTTACTGGAGACAGGGTATTACATGAGATTATGGAGTTATTGTTACTTTTAAGAATAGCAATGTTATTCCTATAAACTGTAAAATGTTCTTATTTGGAGACTATAAAAACTTACATATTTAGAAGTGAAATATCTTGAAGTGTGTGATTCCTCTAAAATACTTCAGCCTTTTGCATATGTGCATATATATTTATATATACATGCACACATAATGTGTAATGGAAACATATCCAAGTATAAGAGAACAAATACAGTAAAGATATTATAGATGTTTATTGTACTAATCTTTTCACTTTTTGTATGTTTGACATTTTTCCTACTTTATTTTTATAATTGTACAAAGTTGGCATCTAAGAGGAATTAAAATATGTTTTGCCTGCTTTCTTTCACAGAAATTCCATGACTCCAGGGACCCCTCTAGATCTCAGAGCCAGTTTATCCTCCTGCCCCAACTGGACACAGTCTGAGCTCAGTGCTCTTACCTCCTGTTGTAAATGCGCTCGGCTCAGGAGGCCTTTGCCCATCTTCGGGATTCCTTGCATTCCTCCAGGATATAAGGCCCCCATTGTATTTCCTTGTCTGGCCCCACAAGGGAAATTTAGCATAACTTTCTCTCTCTTACTTGGATTATTTTTGCTTTGGGAAAAGGAACAATCACATCAGAGCAAACTTTGAAAAAGTAAAGGGAGTCGTGCTTAGTGTTCACTAGGAGGAGAGACTGTGTTCTGGAAATTTGGGACTTTGGGGAAAAGCCTTCTATGCCTTTAGCAAAGACTTTAGCACAGATGTGGAAAAGGAAACGGCAACCCACTCCAGTATTCTTGCTTGGAAAACCCCATGGACAGAGGAGCCTGGAAGGCTACAGTCCATGGGGTTGCAAAGAGTTGGACACGACTGAGTGACTTCACTTTAGCACAGATGGGCAACCCAAGCGGGAGGACAGAGCCTGGAGAATGAGTGTCCAGTGTGTGTGCCTGAGTCCTGCTTTTATGCAAGACCTGGCACAGTGAGAATCTGTCTTTACCAACTCCTTGTTGATTCAGAGCTATGAAATCTGAGCCAGGCCCGAAGGAAATAGATAACTGAATACAACAGACACGGGGACAGCTTATGTGCATGCTGTTACAGTGACTACAGAGAAACCTTGGAGATGAAGGGAGGGGTCCAGGCATCCAGGAGAAGAGTTAGAGTGTTTAGGAGAGATTATAGAATTTTTTTGGTGGTTTTTTTTTTTCATCATGTAATTTTTCACTTGAAAAGGTGATTAACTGTTGTACATCCAGAAATAGTTTCAGTTAAACATAGCATAGCTGGCAATGGTTGATATAAAATAGAACTTGGTTGTAGCAATGCTACCTCTTAGCTGTAATCTTCTTGAGTAAAGCAATGTCAATGCTATCAACCTTAAACCTAGGTCAATCTTGAGAATCAGGTGCAAAATCTTAACTTCTTAATTCAGGAGGAAAAGTTCATTCTTACGGGTATGAAAACTATCAGATTTAGAAGGACCTTTATCTTAAATAATTATCATCTTTTTTAGAAGTGGAGAAGGCCACTGTTAAGATTTAGTTCATATTTCCAGTTATATGGGTGAGGACTATAGAAGTAATTCACCCAGGCTCACCTACAGCTATTAGTAATAAAGGCAAGACTCCCTGTTCTATGCTTTTCTCAATATAGCATGCAGTTTCTTTGAATTTGGGATTCTTTCCTTCACTGATTTATGATTAAATATGAACTCAAATAGTATATGATTAAAACTCAGAGGAGACTGTGCATTGGCTGTACTGAAAACTTGTAAAACTTTGGTTAGGTGCTCAGAGGTGGGGCAAAGACTTTAGATGAAAGATAGTATAGACACAATCAGCAATATAACGTGTCTCTAGTTAGAGGTGGGTGTTGTCCTTCAGATGATCTAATCTTGGGATTCTCAGAGATGATTCCAGGTGCCTATCTGAAGAGCTACGTTGATGTTGAGCATGTAGGTTCCTGTGTGAGGGGGGGAACCTGAACATTGTGTAATTCGATATTAGAAAACAGGAAAGGTGGCTCTGGACCCAAACTAGGTGTGTGTGGAGAAAGATCTCCCTGCCCCCAGCCTTACTTGAGTCTCCTCTGCATGATACTCCATGTAACACTTTTTCTTCTTTTGTAGAAACTCCCTTAAAAATTCTATTCTGTAATATTCTATTCATTCATTCTTTGAAAAAAATTTTGGGGGAAATAATTTCAGACATGTAGGAAGATTCCATGAATTTTGCAAAGGATTCCTATATTGCAATATATATATATATATTACAAGAATCCCTATATACCTTCACCCAGATTCTCAGCATGTTAATGTTTTATCAGTTTCATTTATCATTTTCTTTCAGAATCTTTTGAAAGTACAAAGGCTTCTTTATGCCTAATTCTTCAAGGTGTATGAAAGAAGGATATTCTTTTACATAACTATAGTACACTCATCAAAACCAGGAAATTAACATTCACATAGCTGTTATCTAATCTACATTCACAATCCATCAGTTGTTACACTAATGTGCTTTATAGCAAAAGAAAAATGTATTTGTCTGGTATAAGATCCAGTTTAGGGTCACATGATGCATTTAGGTAACACATCTCTATAATATCCTTCAAGTTCCTCAGCCTTTTCATGACTTAGACATTTTTGAAGATTACTAAATAGTTGATCTGTAGAATGTCTTTAATTTTTGGTTTATCTCATGTTTCCCATTATTAGATTCAGTTTATACATTTTTGGAAGGCATACCACAGAAATAATATTTTTTTTTTAATACATTATCTCAAAAGGCAAATGATATGTATTGTCCATTATAGGTTACAACTAAGTAGCTGGAGAAAGTGGTGTTGGCAAGATTTGTATACTGTAAAGTAACTTTTTTTTCCATTTGTTATAAGGGTCTTGTGAGAGATACTTCTAGACTACATAAAAATCATGTTTCTTATCAAACTTTCTCTCACTGGTTTTAGTATCATGGTGATTCTTGGTTGTGCCCAAGGCTAATTATTTTCTAATTTCACTTCTCTTTCCATATTTATTTCCATCATTTCTTCCATATCTATTAGGTGCCATTCTAAAGAAAGGAAGATATTTTTATTCTTTCTCATTTTTCATTTATATATTTGCATAAGTACAGGTACATGGATTCTTATTTCATTCCATGGGTTATAATCTGTACTATCAGTATTTATTTTGAGGCTCAAATTGCCCCAGACTGAGTCCCTTTAAGCTGACTCCTTATCTTTTTGACTTGTTGCCATATTGTTGCAGTACATCTCTACTTTCAGGTATAGCAAGATGTTCCATGTTTATCTTGTACTTTCTGAGCCCCACCCCTAAAATCAACAATTTTTCAAAGAACCCTGATCCCTTTTAGTGGAGAATGGTATTTGGAATTTCAGATCTGGTGCTCAGTTTGCTGATTTGTGCCAGGATATCCCAAATGACACTTCTATCAGCACTGCGTTCATCATTTCACTTCTGTGAAACTTGCTGGGCCTTTCTGCTAGACAACTCGTGGTTCACTTTTCCCCTTCCACATCAGTTCTTGTGCTGCCTTCTGCCTTCTAGGAAGAAGATTCTACCTGCCTGTTGTCATTTCCTTAGTAACATCTCTTCTAGTGGATATAAATTAGGATGCAAGCCCCTCAGAATTTATCTGTCCAACCAATTCCTATAGCAACCATGAGCCCCAAACTAGGAAATTTCAATACATAAACTGACAAGCTTAAATATTCTTATGGATAGAATGGATCAAGGCCTTTGAAATCAGGAAGGTTCTGTAAGTTCTCTCCATCATCAAGTGCAAAGACCTTCCTCATCTTCTTCAACATCTTCACACAGATGTGAAGAAACAAAATTGGCAAATGTGGGTAGAGTTCAACCTTTCTGAACATTGTTTGTGAATCTGTAGCCTGTTCCCTGGTCTGTGTTTCCCAACATGTATCTGAGGAGGTTCAGGGAGTTTCTTTGCCTCTTATGCCTCTTTAATTCTTGGGATTAAATTCCATAAACCCTTTTCCTTTCTCATCTTGGGTGTCTCAAAACTGAATTAGGACCCAGTCAAAGCATTTACTCTCCATATGAATTCCCAAATGCTCTAAATATCAACCCTCCAAAACAAGACCAAATACAGCAAATGATGGTGGACAGGAAAAGTGAAAAATGTAATGTATACATTTCATTTTCTCAGTCCTGAAAGTTTTCCCTGGTCAAACCTGGCATTTTTGTTGTGTCTTAAAGCTGTGATTTGTTATCATTTCATTTGAAAGCACATGTCTTTGTTTAGACACGTGTGTTAGTTGATGCCAATAGTATATCCTGAAATGTCTTCCCAGAGTGACAATAGTTTTCATTAATTTCAGAAACCATGACCTTTTCAAATGTCAGGGAAGCAAAAGCACAAAGAAGACATGTCAGAGCTAACTTCCAACTTGGGGCTTGATTTCAGTGTGATCTTAGCATCAGGCATTGTGTGCCATGTCCACTGCTGCCCCTAACCCATGTGGTAACTTTGTACAGGTTAGAAAAATGGGTCTCAAACTTGCAAGTAATTAGTGGGTCACTTCCACTCACAATTCATTAGCCCAGAATCACTCACATGACTTCACCAAAAACAAAGCTATCAGAAAGTGTTGTCCTGTCATTTATTTGGAATGGGGAAGAACAGAAAATACTTGACAACAAGATTAATGACAATAAAATGCCTTAAAATTGGTTGTTATCTTATAATTAATCAGCAATATTTCACTTTATTAGTAATAGGTTAAATAATGGTGCTTCTTACAATATGTGGTCTCTTAAATTCTGTGAAATATTATTTTGATGGATTTATTGAAGTGAAGGGTTAGTTGCTCAAATGTGTCCAACTCTGTGTGATACCATGGATTATAGCCTGTCAGGCTCCTCTGTCACTGGAATTCTCCAGGCAAGAATACTGGAGTGGGTAGCCAGCTGGTGATAAAGAACCCACCTGCCCATGCAGGAACATGAGACATGGTTTTGATCCCTGGTCGGGAAGATCCCCTGGAGGAGGGCATGGCAAAATCCCATGGACAGAGGAGCCTGGTGGGGTACAGTCCACGGGGTCGCAAGGAGTCAGACATGACTGAGCGACTTCACTTTCACTTTCAAGGTCATAAAAACATTCCTAGCCAATAAACTGTTCTAGAAACTGATAAGATGTATTTATGGGTGCTGCTGGGCCAAAGCTGTGCCTTTTGCATGTAAATGGGAGGAGCTGGGTCCTGGGCCATCACTCTGGACCCTCTCTCTGTCCTGTATTCACCCCCCATCTTACGGCCATTGTAACTGCTGCTTCAATGCTGGAGGCCAAAGTCTCCTTGCCTGTCTGATTCCTGCTGGTCCCGTGGCTCTTGTTGTGACTACTGCTTCCCATGGGACCCTGGTCACTTTGCCATGTCCACAAGAGTTAATAAGTCCTATTCCAGGCAGAAAGCACAGTTGGGCCAAGGCTTGGGATCTGGGTCTGATGGCCTCACCTCAACCTGAACCCTGGTACTGCACTGAAGGCAGGTCATCTTACCATCTCAAGCCCAAGCTGGTACTCGTATCTGGGCCCAATTCCGGTTACCACTTGGCTAGACTCTCCCATGAATGCCCCATCTTGAATGCACAACCTGTTTTGCTCTAGCTGCAAATACCCCGACTGGCCAGCAAAGTGTCCTCCTCCATCACCTCATGATGACGCTGACAAAGCTATGTTTCTCCCACTCCAGACTCTTAATGAGCTTCTCCTATAGGAGAGAATCCAAATGAGAGAAAGCCTGTGCCTACTGCCCTGTGAAGCTCTAAACATCACGCAAAGCTTAGTTTAGCACTTGCCCTGCAGATCACTTTCTCTCCCTCCAGACCCACCTCAAACATTCTCATCCTTGCCCATCCCTCTCTAGCCATGTTGAGCTGTCTGCAGACACTTGCTCTTCAACACCAGGCTCTCTCACATCTCGGGTTTTCACACAGACCTTTTGTTTAGAATCTCTGCTGCATCTTGCTGCATCTAGCTGATTCTTAGTCTTAAATGTCAGGCCAAGGCTGTCACTGCTTGAATACCTTCTCTGATTTCTACAGTCTGACTCACTCTCTCTTCTTTCAAGCCCTCCTGAATTTTAACCATACACAGGTCAATCTAATCACTGTATCACATTATAGTTGTATATGTCTGTCTCTTCCTAGCAAGCTCCTTGAAGGCAGAAGCCATGCTTTTGCATTTCTGTGTATCTAATCTCTAGCACAAATCATGGCATGCTGCAAAGTTCAGTAAATGTTGGATGGATGCAGGTCTGTGCTCTTGATGAAGAAAATGGAAAGCCAGTCACTGGGCCTGCAAACTTGAAGGCTTCATTAGGGCCCTCCCACTGGAAGTAGGAGTGACATCAAACCTAGAGACAGAATAAATGGGAGGTGAGGGAGATGTCATCCATGTCAGCTCTTTTCAAGTATAGTGAGGAGCAGAGAGAGACCAGCAATGACACTGGGGGTAAATATGGGGCTTTTTGCAGACACTAATGTGAGCTAAGGAAGGGCTGCAATACTGTGGCCATTAAGGCAAGGGCCTCAGCCTCAAGAGGATACCTAAGGGGCCAACTCGATAACCAGGATTTCCTTGCTGAGCATCAGAACTATAGTGTCAGTGGCTCAGGGGATATCACCTGGGCACGTCAGATTTGAGATGCCCAAAGTGAATGTGAAAGTGAAGTCGCTCAGTTGTGTCTGACTCTTTGCGACCCCATGGACTGTAGCCTACCAGGATCCTCAGTCCATGGGATTTTCCAAGCAAGAATACTGGAGTGGATTGCCATTTCCTTCTCCAGGGGATCTTCCTGACCCAGGGATCGAACTCGTGTCTCCCGCATCGTTGGCAGATGCTTTACCGTCTGAGCCACCAGGGAAGCTGGAATAATTGTCATCATTTCCACCTCCTGGGTTTCCTTGGTGAAGGTTCTATCCCATAATGAACAGCCTGAGCTGGGAATCTGTATATCAGTCATGATGGCTCTCATGTTCTCACTTCCCACATTGGATTCACTACCAAGATCTGTCAATGTTTGCACCTGAACATCTTTGGATTCTGCGAGCTAGCCTCTTAATTCTATCTCCTCATCTCCATTCCATTGTCACTGCCTTGATTCAGGCCACATTCCTCTTGTAGGGCTTAAAACTGATCGCCTTGCCTTTTGTCTCTGCACAACATGATTAGGTACTTCTCTCTCCTTTCTGAAAGACTTTGGAACCTGCTCACTGTCAGCAGGATGAAGTCATTCCCTTAGCATGATAGAATCACCTTCACGATCTGGCTCCTTCTTCAACGTCAAGCTTTATCAGTTAAGATTCTTTCAGCTGCAGGTGGCAGAAAATCATGATGCAAAGGACTTAAACCAGTGATGTTGTAAAGTGACACACATGTCTAGAGTGTATGCAAGATGATGCATTAGACTACAAGGAAAAATATTAGAACTTCTTAAAAGTGAGACAACTAAATTTACTAATGTGCAATGCAAAATTGACACTGTTGGATTCAATCAGTCCTCATACCATGTAAAGGCAATCAAATCTCCTGTAGGTTTAAGAGTCTGAAGGAGGAGATGGAATTCCAGATTGAGAAAGAGTTGACCTAGTGTAATCCATGAATGACTGGATTAGTGAATTTATAGACTGTAATATCTAGGGGTTTTTGTATGGTGAAGATAATGCAATGATTTTCCTTTTAATTTGTTATTGAAATGTCATTTATAAAACTAAAATATACCAGGGATACCATAATTTTTACTTTTTATAGAACTTCTAAAAGTAATAGAAATAACAGAATATACTCTTTTGTGTTTGGCTTTTTGCTTATTGCATTGCTTTTGGTATGCATTCATGATGACGTGAACTGGTACATGTTTGACTTTCCAAGAAGCTGCTAATTTGTTTTCTAAAGTGTTTGTATGATTTTGTACTCCACTCAGTGGTCTGTGAGGATTCAGGTTGCTCCACAACCTTGCCAACATTTGATGTTGTCAGATATTTTCATTTTAGTCATTGTAGTAAGATGGTATTTCATTAGCATTTATATTTGCATTTCCCTGATGACTAATGATGTTTGCCCTTTAATATGCTTCTTATCCAGCTGTATATATGCTTTTGTGAAGGATCTATTTAAATTATTTGTCCACTAAAATAATTGAGCAACTTTTGTTATTAATTTGTAGGAGTTCTTTATATATTCTACATTTAATTACCATATGAGATATATTTGTTGCAAATATTTTTTTCTAGTCGATGACTTACCTTTTATTGTGCTAGTAGTAATTTTTAATTTTGGTGAAGGCTTTAAATTTTGGTAATTAGCTTTGTGTATTCTGCTTTTGTGGCATTAGTACTTTTTATATCCCATCCAGGAAATTTGGACCGATTGTGAAGATACTAACTTGTGCTTTATTCTAGTATAGAGTCAGAATACAAGGCACATAACCTCTTAGTATTTCTATAAAATCAATTTTGAGTTTATAGACTTCCTGAAAGGGTTTGAGGGACCTCCCCCCCAGTGATAGTCAGACTATACATGAAGATGTTACACTTTGTCTATGCTGATTTTTTGTCTACCTCTTCTATCAGGAGTATGAAGATCTCCAAGTTTAATCACAGGTTGGTTTTTTTTTTTTCTTTAGTTTTGCCAGATTTTGCATCATACAGTTTAGAACTCTGTTATTTCTTGCATGCACATTTAGGATGCTTATGTTTCTTAATTATTTGACCCTTTTATGTGTCCCTTTATCTCTGACAATGCACTTTGTCTTGAAGTCTAATTAGATGTTCATATAGCCACTCTAACTTTTAAACAATATATAAATAATGATTGCATAGCACATCTTTTTTCATCCTTTAGCTTTTAACCTATCTGTGGTATTATATTTAGTGTGCATTTCTTGTGGACAGCATATAGTTGCTTTTCCTTTTATTGAACATCAGTATGACAATCACTTTTAAAAATTATTTAGTTCAGTTACATTTAATGTAATTATTGACAGTTTGGTTGGAGCCCACTCTTTTGTTGTTTATTTGTCCTATCTGTTTTTGGTTTAATTTTCTTTAACTGAATATTGCTTAATGTTTGTTTTTGTATACTCAATTGGATTTTAGTCATACCTCTGTGCTCTATTTTTTAGTGGTTGCTTCCAGGATTAAAGTGTTCATTCTTAACTAATTGCAGTCTACCATGAGTTAATAAGTATACCACTTCATATACAACTTAAGACCCTTAACAGAGTACTCCCCTGTACCTTTTCTTTCCTTCTCTTTGTGCTGTTGGTACATACATTCTACTTTTATGTGTATATAACCACACAATTCATTGCTTTAATTTATATTTTAAACATATAATGCTGTGAACCCTTTTACTTTGCAGCCACAAATCATCTCTTAGCTGAGAACTATGTTCTTCTATTATTTAGTTATGTTTAATGATGGCCTCATCTCTTTCTCCTTTTTTCCTTTTGTGGGACTGATTTGTTTTTCAAGTTGCTTCAGTATTTTCTCCAAGCCTTGTATCATTTACCTCATGGCTTTTATGTTTTCATACTGTTGCTCAGCTCATTGAAATATTTCTTCCATTTGTCCAGCTTATGTTTGAATCTCATAGTGATTCTCTTGTTGGTTCATTTATTGACTTTATTAACTCTTACTCGCTTTCTTTTAGTGCTGACAAACGTCTCTGTATTAGCCTTGAATACCTTTAGTCCTGTTTTTCCTGGTCAGTTTTTTGTTAGTCTCCTTCAGCAGCTCTACTTCACTAGGGCCTATTCAGAACGGTTCTGCTTGTTCTCCTGTCTTTAACTGCCAGACATGATTACATATAATTGTTAATTGACTTGGTGGTTTGCTCACTTAGGCTCAGGTTCGGCTGCTGATGTACCAGAAGCAGGACTGTCCCATGAGTGATGGAAAGCTTGATGGTCTCTGCTCCTTTGAGCCAGTGGTAGGACAACAGGCTTGTTATCATCCTCTACCAAAGTGTCAGTGTCAGGAAGAAGTCATTGTGTTTCTTAGTCTCCCTGAGTTCTCCCACACTTGGAGCAAAAAGAAGAAAATTCCCTTTCAGCTCCTGTTCAGCATTTCAGAGGCAAGGAGCCCAGACCTAATTGTTATTCCCTTGGTAGTACTGTTGGGTGAGAGGTGGGGGTTCCACAGATCTCAGGGGACTGAGTTCTCTTCATGGATCCACAATAGTCTAATCTTTGAACTTAAGGTATCTATTTCTGGGTCCAGGTTCTCACCTTGCTTAGGTGGAAAAAGTCCTGCACACAAAGTGATCTCTGCTTTGACCATTGTCAATTGCAGTCATGGTAGTGCTTAATCCAGGACAAGTAGCTGGACTGGAGCAAAGGCAGTCAGAGCATATTCAGGCTGCCATTCTTCAGGAATTCTCTACCCTAAAGACCGCTGTTAGACAAAGGAAGACTGACACAGAGATTACTAAGGTAAGCATAAGGTTCCCTGTTGAGTGGTATGTGAAGCAGTGTGGTGTCAGAGGAAAACTTTGGGGTAGTTCAACCTGGGGTTGGAATCCCAGTTCTGCCACATACCCACGGTAAGCAGGTTATTTAGAGTCTGTGAGGCTCACTTTCACCCTCTGTGGAATAAGGAATATGTGATTTCTTTTAAAGAATTGTAAAATTTAAATCAGATAATCCATGTTTAGCTCCTATCACAAGGTTGTCCCTTGTAGGATCCCTTCTCCCTTTTCTTTGAATCTCTTTCTGCTAACATTCCTCTATTTTCATGCTCATAGGCATGTCTCATAGCCCAGAACAAAGGTACCCAAGGGATCTCAGCTGCAGCCCAGGCTTTCCTGTTTCAACATTTTCCAAGTTATGTGACTCAGTAAGCTACAATATGTTTTTGGACTGTAAACAGCAGGGCACCCAAGGTGTCCTGAAACAAGGAGAATTTGTATTTTATGTAAACCCAGCAGAGTCTGAGGTAGAGAAAGAATATTTCCTGAGGACTTTCTGCTAACATTCCTCTATTTTCATGCTCATAGGCATGTCTCATAGCCCAGAACAAAGGTACCCAAGGGATCTCAGCTGCAGCCCAGGCTTTCCTGTTTCAACATTTTCCAAGTTATGTGACTCAGTAAGCTACAATATGTTTTTGGACTGTAAACAGCAGGGCACCCAAGGTGTCCTGAAACAAGGAGAATTTGTATTTTATGTAAAACCAGCAGAGTCTGAGGTAGAGAAAGAATATTTCCTGAGGCCCTGAAGTTAGCATGGGTAAGGTAATATGTGAGGGAGCAGCTGGGTCTGGACCAAGGGAGACGGACTGAAAGGGTGAAGGTTAAAGAAGGTGAACGCGACTGGTGAAAGCACTGTGTCAAGGACAGAGACTGAGGGAGGGAGAGGTAGTGGGAGCACTGTGGAGCGCACTGCCTTCCTCCCGACTGGCCTTTAGGCCATGCACATGCCTCACAAAGAGACAGAGTGGAGCACCTGCCTCCTGTGCAGAGCACACAGGCGGAACAGGCTGCCAGTTGACGGCAGCTCTCCTTTAGCTATGAGCCTACCGATCCACTGACGCACCCTCCATGCCTGGAGAACCTGCAAACTAACTGGAAATATTCTCCACTCAAGGCTTTCTTTACTTTGTCACATTCTTTCCTGCTTCTCATCTTTACCCACTTTCCTGTTGTCAGTTCTGTTTTGACCTTGGTGCTCATTGACTAAGTTTAGTTTCCATGGCTTGGCTCTGATGCCATCTCTCCCTTTAGCTCCTAGCAGTAACTCCATCCTACTTTTAGCACCTACTCTTGGAATGGAAGTTGGCCATCAGTCTGGCTACTAAACTGAGTTTTCCTTTCTAATGTGCCTCATTCTATCTTCTCTGCCCTTGCATGATTGAAAATGTCCTTCTTTTAAAGTTGAATTACTCTAAAAGGTACTTCCTTCATTGCCTGTATCATCTATGATAGTAATTACATTAGTAATCACTGTTTATTCATTACTTACATGTATTATTCATTATTTATAGCACTTAGAAAAGATAATATTCTCTTATATGAGGAATAGCAATTGTTCAACCAGATTAGCTAATCAACATGAGTGAGTTAAAAGGGATCAGGATGTACATGGGACTGAAAAAGAAGTTTTAAAAACTGACAAATGATGTCATTTAGAGAAGCCAGCACTATTAGATAAGAGAGCTGACTGGAAATGCCTCACATCTAAGTTTATTATCCATAATATTTTGCTTAGAGAAGGCAAAATTTAGGGCTGGGAAAAAATTCTTATTTACAGTTTCTGTTTATTAATATACCAACAGTTATTCTAGTTAAGAGGCTAGATTTATTAAAATCCAAGTTGTCCAAAATATAATCTGTCTTAAAATTACCTCGTGTATCCCCAGATTAATAGCTTAGTTGCTATTTTAAGAAACTAGAAGAAAAGATTAAATTAAACCCAAAGCAAGTAGAAGGTAAGAAATTTAAGATTAGAGCAGACATTGATGAAATGAAAACCAAACCAAAAAAAAAAGACAAAATTAATGAAATTAATGGGAAAAAAGTTGATTATTTGACAAGATCAATAAAATTAAAACTTTATTTAGACTAGTGGTTCTAAACCAGGGATAATTTTGCACATCTGGGTACATTTTTCAGTGTCTCAGTTCAGTTGAGTTCAGTTCAGTCGCTCAGTTGTGTCTGACTCTTTGTGACCCCATGAATCACAGCACGCCAGGCCTCCCTGTCCATCACTAACTTCCGGAGTTCACCTAGACTCATGTGCATCGAGTTGGTGATGCCATCCAGCCATTTCATCCTCTGTCATCCCTTCTCCTCCTGCCCCCAATCCCTCTCAGCATCAGAGTCTTTTCTAATGAGTCAACTCTTCGCATGAGGTGGCCAAAGTACTGGAGTTTCAACCTCAGCATCAGTCCTTCCTATGAACACCTAGGACTGATCTCCTGTAGGATGGACTGGTTGGATCTCCTTGCAGTCCAAGGGACTCTCAAGAGTCTTCTCCAACACCACAGTTCAAAAGCATCAATTCTTCGGCCCTCAGCTTTCTTCACAGTCCAACTCTCACATCCATACATGACTATTGGAAAAACCATAGCCTTGACTAGATGGACCTAGTCAGCAAAGTAATGTCTCTGCTTTTGAATATGCTATCTAGGTTGGTCATAACTTTTCTTCCAAAGAGTAAGTCTCTTACTCATGTTCAAATTTTTGTGACCCCATAGACTGCAACATCCAGGCTTCCCTGTTCATCACCAATTCCCGGAGATTTTTCAAAAAGTCTTCCGCAAAGTCTTGCACTTTTCAACTAATTCCATAAAACTAATATTGCTCTAACACCAAAGCCAGACAAAGACATCACCAAAAAACTATAGATCAATATTCTTTATGAGTTTAGATATAAAACTTTTCAACAAAATATAGCAAAATAAATTCATCTATATATAAAAATTATATTCCGTGACCAAGTGGGATTTCTCCTGGGAATACAGATTTGGTTAATTTTCTCAAAATTGATGCAATATCACATTAATAGGATGATATGAGTAAAGGACAAAACCTCTATGATCATCTCTATAGATGCACAAAACAAATTTGATAAAATCCAGTGCCCATTCATGATAAGAACTTTTGATAAACTAGAAATGGGAAAGAATTTTCTCCACTTGATAACAGAGAAGGAAATGGCAATCCACTCCAGTATTCTTGCTTGGAGAATACCATGGGCAGAGAAGCCTGGTAGGCTACAGTCCACGGGACTGCAAGAGTAGGACATGACTTAGCGACTACACCACCACCACCAGCACCACTTGAGAAAGGGATTCTGTGAAAAATATACATCTAGAATCATATTTACTGTGTTTGGTCAGTATTGGCCTGATTATCTAATTGGCTGTCTCTCTTTGCTAAAACTTCTCTGTCATTCCGAGTCTCTTCATTTATAAACTGAAGAGTCAAGGCTATTTTATTTCCAGGACTTCTTCTACTTCTTCTAACATTGTAAATATCTGGATGCTTTCAAGTAAATTGTGATTCATGGGCTAGGTAACTAGACTTCAGAGAAGGCTGTTACTCTCTGCTTTGGAGAGTAAGTGATCATTGGGATGGGAGAACATCTAGAAGATCAGTCAGGGCTAGATTACTTCCTTTGCCATGTTAGTTAGAACACTGACACATTAAGTCACTTGTTAAACCAGTTATTTAAGTAAACCAGTTGAGACTACAATCCATTCACTTGGTCCTAAAGTCAGAATCCTTGCTCAAGGGAAAGCCAGGGTCATTTATTTTATTTTACTAAAAGTTGGGGGAATAGAACTTGGAGGAAAAGTAGACAAGAAAGGACTATTAGGTGCCTGTATGTGTGGGTTATATCTCCTTGCAAACAGATGCAAGGCTGGATCTGAGCCTGGATCTGAGGATGGTGTGAGGGGTGTTGCTTATATGCCTAGTATACTCATTGCACAACTGTAAACACATATTTTCCTTTTCTAACCACTGTTTCCCCACTAGTCTCCTTGTCATTGAGTAAAATCACCACAAGCATCAGCTTTCAGGAAAACCCCTATTTATTATTCAACAGATATTTTATTCCTACAAGAGCCAAACAACAAAAGTAATCACATAAAAGTCAAAGTCTAGTGAACTCCCTGTAAATTCCTGGCCTGGTTTCATGGGTCCCACCCTGCTTTGTTTCTGGCTGTGAACATGTGGGTCCAGGTTCATGTCTTTCTCCTTTTTCATCATTTACTGCTTTCTTACTGCTTCTCACCTCCCAGCTAGATCCCAGAGCATGAATTAGGGTATCAATTGTTTGTCTCATTGTGGTTGGAAGCATAATATTATAGGGAAGTTCCTTGAATCTAGAGAATTTGTAAAGTTGACTATTGGGGCAATAAAATGCCAATACTCATGACTAACTATAAGAATAGATGCCATTTATTGAGCACTGTGTACGCACTCAGCATGTGAAGGTCTCTATATGCATTCATGTGTTTACATCTCAAAACACTTTTATGGGACAGGCACTCTTATCTCCATTTCCTAGTGAAGCAATGAAGCTCGGAGAAGTTAGAGTGTTCAGGGTCATATGAAATAAGTGGGGAGGCCCTCAGATCAGGCTGTCTCTAGAGCTGAGCTGGAAATGTCACCATTGCACCACTCTGCCTCTGGATCCCCCTCGTCTGGGTCCAGTTTTATCCACTGTTCAAATCGCTCCACATAGCACTGTCAATAGACCATGCATCCTCACCAAGGGAAGAAACTCAGGGCACCCAATTCTCACCTAATATTTGAGGGACATTTTGCTGCTTAAGTTCAGTTATTTGTCCTGGAACTTCTATACTTCTGTGCAAACAAGTCAACAAACAAGTCAAACCACATGACTGACTTTCAAATTGAAAAAAATAGAACAAAACAAGAAGAGGTATTGTGTCTGCCCCTTGAGCACCTTCTCTGTCCCCCGCAATCATCCCCTTCCTGAACAATCTCTGTGTGACAGGGTTTTGCATCTTCTTTGAACATGCCCCGGGTTATTGCTCCTCCTTTTGCAGATGTGGTGGGGCACCCACAGCACTAGAAGGAGCAATGACATCACCTTCTTCTTTCAAGTTTCTGCACTTCTTTTAATGCTGCCTAAGCCTTGCTGACTTTTTAGTGGTCACATTATTTTGGTCATTAATTAACCTGGGAAATCTCTTTCCATCTCTACATGGTTCAAATGAAATATATTTAGAAATCACAGCAGAGTATGTACTTCAGGCTTCAAGAAATAGTTGTTCAGTGACATTATGTATTCACCTCATCTAATTCCAGATTAATTGATTGCCATGATGTCTATTTCCACTTAGACTTGCTGATGATTTGATTCCTTGATTGCATAATCCAAATTTGGCCAAGGAGTTTTGTCTGCCTTTTTTTTTTTTTTTTAAATGCCCTTTCCCTTAGAGGAATAGAACACAAACAGAGCCTTCTTGTGAAGAGCCTGGCTGAGCCACATGACTGAGCTGTCAGGGGCACATCTTCTATGCTCATTCCTCTCCTGACCAACGGCCAAGATGCATATTTGACTACAGAAGATGCTGAGAAACTCTGCCCACTCCCAGTTTAGCCTTGATCTTGTTGGAGCAGCAAAAATGTCTCTGTGTCGATGGCTAAAATTTCCTAGTCAGGCTCTCTCCACCCCTGGCCTGCATTTTCCATCATCTGTTTATTTGTAGTGGGAAGAGATCATCTTCCAAAGTGGGCCAGAAGCAGAGAGATTCAACTTTACCCCCTGTCGAGGCACAATAATCCTCTAAATCTGCCCAGGGACTCAGATTAGTTCTGGATGCTTTCCTGTCACTTGGGTGGAGGGCTTGTCCCCAACATTAATATTGATGGAGATATAAATTGTTGCTGCCTATTCAGTTTTTCACTGGTACTTAAAATTGAGCTTTAAAGCCCTACAAAGATTAAAAAAAAAAAAAGCCAAATGCTTGCCAACTTCTATAGTTCTTGAAGCACTCAAGCAGTAGGGTCTTCCCTGATGTCCTTAAATCGTAGAAACATTTCCCAGCCTGGCCCCCTGTCCTGTAATTCTACCTGAAAGCAGCTTAATCTGTATTTGAGGTTGTTGCCTTCTTCCTCTGGCCCAATGCAGAAGGTGATTCAGTGGGATGAAATCCAAGCTGGGCCTGGCATGCCTGATTTTTAAAACATGTCTAAAGTGTGTATTTAGTTGTCACGGAGAGATCTGACAGTTTATGGGAAAGGACCAGCACTGGGCATTCCTAGCACACACCCACTTAGAGCGTGCTGTGATTTGAGCGTCCCCTCTCCCCAGAGCCAAACACACCTCTATAATAACAATAATAATAGCCCTCACTTACAAAGCACCAGCATAAGCCCCAACCATGGTTTGCTTTTGGGGATACCTTACAAGGACATGGATGGATGCAGGTAGAAACAAGTAACCATAACCGAGTTAGCTCATCAAAAGTTATATTTTGCCTTCTTGGATTAAAGTAGTACAGGGAATGTTTGATTTTGGTCACTGCCAGAGATTCTGGAACTGACTGAATTTCTCAGCTCTGGGATTTCTCATTTGTTGTGCTGCATCTAGGCTTGGCTTCTGAAATGCTTCCTCCTGCCATTACCGAACTTAACAAGCATCCTCTAAACACAGGGCATTGCACTTTATTGTCTTACTTGGTCTGCGAGGTAAGGTAGGCATTGTTAGCCTCTTTTAAAGATGGGGAAAATGGAACTCACAGAGAATAAGGGTCTACTCCAAGGCCACACAGCTTGTGATTAGGAGAGTTGATGAAGTGGTAGAGAAGCCAGCAGAGCTGAAGGTCTCCATCTCTAAAGCCCTTGCTCTTAACCACTGTGTCCTAATGCCTCCATAGGACCTTCTCAGGCCTGTGCCCTACCCCTGCCCACCCTGCTCCCATCCAGATTAAGTGTGAGGGTTATCCCCAGTCACCTAATGCTGCCTCCAGGGAAATGAGTTGTCAAGCCTAAGAAAAAAGTCCTACCAGTTTCTTTGAGAAAGGAGAGGACCCTAGCCCCCTATATGACCTCAGCTGCTTGGAAAAACCCCACATAAGCCCATCTGAACCCCAGAACTATGAGAAGGAAGATGAAATTGTTCTTTTAAACCACAAAGTGTTGGAAAGTTTGTTATGCAGAAAAAGACAACCAGAATACTACAGTAATGAATTAGTCCATCTTCTCTCTAATCACTCAATATCCATAGTACCTAAGGTCTATTGCAGAGATATCTCCAACTTCATATATAATGAAGTATATATATACCCCTAAATGTTCCAAACCCACAGAGGACCCCTGACCGTTCAGTTAAATTTTGTTTTCATGGGTTCAAAGGGCAGTGATTAGAGCTAGAGCTTTCGGAAATTTCTTACCGGCATTTTCCTCCTGTGTTGTCACATGATGCAACTGAACAGGCCTTGCTGGGGAGAAGGAGGGGAGAGAGAATTGTTATAGCTCAATTACTGTTGGGGTAGTTCATCTCATGACATTTATATTTCTGACATGTCCAAAGAGACTTTAAATTTGACTTTCCAGATGACCTACTGTGACTGTTAAAGAGTACTTCACATCCTGTAGGAAGGCAGGGTGTAAATTCTTCAAATGACCAGATGGGTCACTAGTACACAAAAATAAGAATGGAAAGTCATATTTTACAAATGCTTCCTATGTGTTCAGGAACTTCCTATGTGCTAGGGACTGTCCATGAATTATCTCATTTGATCCACATTCAACACCCTAGGGAATTAGTTAGACTTCTCCCCATTTTGTAGATGGTAAAATTGACTCAGAGAAGTTGTAATTTAAAGGTAGTTGGAAGAGCCAGGACCTCAGTCTGATACCAGCTTTTGTTCTCTTTTTACTCATAAGCATCAAATACCCAGAGCCAACCAATATGACTTCACTGCAGATGTCAAAGCCATGTGATGGGATGTTTGCTGCTTCTCTCTGCCCTTCCCTGAGGCAGGGGCCATTCTTGGACTTGTCTCCAGGGTCAGTTCAGTTGCTCAGTCATGTCCAACTCTTTTCGACCCCATGGACTGCAGCACACCAGGCCTCCCTGTCCATCACCAACTCCTGGAGTTTACTCAAACTCATGTCCATTGAGTCAGTGATGCTATCCAACCATCTCATCCTCTGTCGTCCCCTTCTCCTCCTGCCTTCAATCTTTCCCAGGATCAGGGTCTTTTCCAGTGAGTCAGTTCAGGTGGCCAAAGTATTGGAGTTTCAGCTTCAACATCAGTCCTTGCGATGAATATTCAGGACTGATTTCCTCAGGATGGACTGGTTGGATCTCCTTGCAGTCCAAGGGACTCTCAAGAGTCTTCTCCAACACCACAGTTCAAAAGCATCAATTCTTTGGCCCTCAGCTTTCTTTATAGTCCAACTCTCACATCCATACATGACCACTGGAAAAATCTTAGCCTTGACTAGATGGACCTTTGTTGGCAAAGTAATGTCTCTGCTTTTGAATATGCTATCTAGGTTGGTCATAACTTTCCTTCCAAGGAGTAAGTGGTTTTTAATTTCATGGCTGCAATCACCATCTGCAGTGATTTTGGAGCCCTCCAAAATAAAGTCTGACACTGTTTCCACTGTTTCCCCATCTATTTCCCATGAAGTGATGGGACCAGATGCCATGATCTTATTTTCTGAATATTGAGCTTTAAGCCAACTTTTTCACCCTCCTCTTTCACTTTCATCAAGAGGCTCTTTAGTTCTTCGCTTTCTGCCATAAGGGTGGTGTCATCTGCATATCTGAGGTTATTGATATTTCTCCCAGCAATCTTGATTCCAGCTTGAGCTTCATCCAGCCTAGCATTTCTCATGATATACTCCACATAAAAGTTAAATAAGCATGGTGACAATATACAGGCTTGACATAATCCTTTTCCTATTTGGAACCAGTCTGTTGTTCCATGTTCAGTTCTAACTGTTGCTTCCTGACCTGCATACAGATTTTTCAAGAGGCAGGTCAGGTGGTCTGGTATTCCCATCTCTTTCAGAGTTTTCCACAGTTTATTGTGATCCACATAGTCAAAGGTTTTCACATAGTCAATAAAGCAAAAATAGATGTTTTTCTGGAACTCTCTTGCTTTTTCGATGATCAAGCGGATGTTGGTGTTTGATCTCTGGTTCCTTGCCTTTTCTAAAACCAGCTTGAATATCTGGAAGTTCACGGTTCACATATTGTTGAAGCCTGGCTTGGAGAATTTTGAGCATTACTTTACTAGCATGTGAGATGAATGCTATTGTGTGGTAATTTGAGCATTCTTTGACATTGCCTTTCTTTGGGATTGGAATGAAAACTGACCTTTTCCAGTCCTGTGGCTACTGCTGAGTTTTCCAAATTTGCTGGCATATTGAGTGCAGCACTTCCACAGCATCATCTTTTAGGATTTGAAATAGTTCCACTGGAATTCCATCACCTCCACTAGCTTTGTTTGTAGTGGTGCTTCCTAAGGCTCACTTGACATCAGATTCCAGGATGTCTGCCCTTAGGTGAGTGATCACACCATCGTGATTATCTGGGTCATGAAGATCTTTTTTGTACAGTTCTTCTGGGTATTTTTGTCACTTCTTCTTAATATCTTCTGCTCTATTAGGTCCCTACCATTTCTGTCCTTTTTTGAGCCCATCTTTGGATGAAATATTCCCTTGGTATCTCTAATTTTCTTGAAGAGATCACTAGTCTTTGCCATTCTATTCCCATTTTATTGTTTCCCATTCTATTCTATTGTCTCCAGGAGCACATGGCTATCATTGAGCCAAATATGTGCTGCACGGTAAGAGCTTGTGCTATACTCTGTTCTCTCCTGTATCCAAATCCAGGATGCTGCGTGCCTGCCCTGGGCGGGGGTGGGGGCGGGCATGGATATCTGCTAGTGTTCCTGCTCCCTCGGGTGAACATCACTTCCAACTATGAGCTTGTGGGCCATCATCATTTTTCTAAGGGTTTGGTTACTCAGAGCAGAATCCTAGATGACTGTGGCTCTTCACATACACAGAAAATAGAGGCCTTTGTACATGAACATTCTGGTCTTTAGGGTGCCACTAATCCCTACCCCCTCCCACCCCTTCCCACCCACACTCATCATAGCAGAAAGGTTCCAGTCACAGCTTAGATGCACAGCTCTCATTATCTGTTACGCCATAAATGGACTAGAATTTCTCACAAACTTCCCCACTCCTTTTATTCTGATGGTGACATGCCCTTCTTTTACTACTTCAAGCTAACTCAGTCACTTACAGTTTTAAATATGGTTAATTCTGAATTTGGTGTTTTCAGTGCAATCCAAATTCCTGGTGGCTCTTTTGGCCCGGAGGAAATGTTCTTGCCCATGTGCTGTCTTTTGTTCTTTACTGACCGTGGCTCTGCTGCCCCATGCTTCCAGGCTGTGGCCGTGGCCTCTGTGCTTTCTGTACCCTCTGCTGAAGCATCTGTGGCTGGAGTGGTTTTTGGATCTTCTGGCCCCCACATATCCTTGCCACCTAGTTCTGCTTTGGCTCAGTAACATGGCCTACCTGAGACTCAACTTCACCCCATCAGGCTCCTCTGGGTTGTCCCATCTCCCCGAACTTCCCAGGGCTCCAGGACCCACTTTTATCATGGAACATGCAGTAATCATTACTCTTGCTCACCAATAATCTCTGAATTACACTCATTGAGTCCCTGATATGTGGCTGGGGCCTTGTGATTCATTTGAAGAATAAGCAAGAATGAGGTGGGTCAAGATAAACATCTGACTGTCTGGGCAAGACCTTCCTGAATCCTATTTGACTGCCAGGGCAATTGACTTTGTTCAAGATGGCCATTGCATCATCATTCTTGGGTCCCCGAGTGTTGACATGGACTGACCTCCCTGCAACTAGGGATGGTCATGTAATGTGTGCAAAACAACAAAAAAATTAAGTTTCTAAGATTTCAGGGCTGTTTGTTATGGGACTTTGCCTCACAACCCACAGGAGTGCAGGAATATTTCTCGGGTCGGGGAGGGGGGCGATTCCACCTCCCCACCCCGACCCCAGCCTCCTGTGCCATGTTGCTGTTGTGTTTTCTCCACTCTCTCTCTCCATGGTGACTGAGGCACTTCAGTTCCTTAAGCCCATCTGGATATTTCCATCCTGTCTCCATGCCCCTGCTGGTTTTGACCTTGAGGAGTGAGGCAAAGAGCAGATCCTCCGGCCAATTTTAGGCTCTCTTCTGTAATCCTAAGATTTCCTTTCAGCCAAGGAAAGACCTTTACCTCCTTCCCGTGTGAGGGAAATATGTACTTTGATTCATACCCTGCCTCCTTCCTATGGCCTCCTCCTGCCATCCTATGACTGGTTTATAGGCCTATGTTCTCATCTTTCAGGTTCTCCCCTTTCTTTTTTAAAAATTTATTACATTGAAGTATAATTAACTTACAGTGTTGTGTTAATTTCTGCTGTACTACAAAGAGATTCAGTTACATATACATTCTTCTTCATATTCTTTTCCTTTATGGTTTATCACAGGATATTGAATATAGTTCTCTGTGCTATACAGTCAGTTCAGTTCAGTTGCTCAGTCGTGTCTGATTCTTTGTGACCCATGGACTGTAGCACGCCAGGCTTCCCTGTCCTTCACCAACTCCTGCAGCGTTCTCAAACTCATGTCCATCGAGTCGGTGATGCCTTCCAACCATCTCATCCTCTGTCATTCCCTTCTCCTCCTGCCCTCAGTCTTTCCCAGCATCAGGGTCTTTTCCAACTGGTCAGTTCTTCACCTCAGGTGGCCAAAGTATTGGAGTTTCAGCTTCAGCATCAGTCCTTCCAATGAATATTCAGGACTGATTTCCCTTAGGATTGACTGGTTCACAATAGGACCTTGTTGTTTAACCATTTTATAGTCATAAGCTTACACTGAACTGAACTGAGCTGAAGCTTACATTTCCTAACCCCAGCCTCCTACTCCATCCCTCTCCTTAGCAACCACCAGGTCTGTTCTCTATGTCTGTAAATCTATTTCTGTTTTATAAATAAGTTCATTTGTATCAGTTTTTACATCTCAGATATAAATGATATCATATGACATTTGTCTTTCTCTGTCTGACTTACTTAGTATGTAATCTCTTGGCCCATCCATACTGTTGCGAATGGCATTGTTTCATTCTTTATGACTAGTGTTCCATGATCTGTATAGACCACATCTTCTTTATCCATTCATCTGTTGATGGATATTTAGGTTGTCTCCAAGCCTTGGCTATTGTAAATAGTCCAAGCTTTTCTCTTTACCCAGCTCTTACAATCAAAAACACCTGAATCTTCAGACCTGCCTTTACCCTGGACTTGAGAAGCTATATTTTGAAACTGAAAGGTGAGTTTTCCCACTGATGACAGTGAGTAAGAAAGCCATCTCTCCTACCTGGCAGGTAGATGAAGAGGAATAGAAAAGACATTAAAAAGATAAACCATCATTCAGCACTGCAACCTCACACGTCTACATCTGCACACCCTTCTCTGCCATCAGAGCTCTGGTCCCAGCCCAGCCTTGTCTCTCATTCTTTTTCCGTATCTGCAGTTTCTCCCTCTTCACTGGTTCTGTGTTCTCATCATTACATCACTTTACATTTTCCCTGTGAAATTAATTAAGCAAGGAGGCTGTAAGTCTGAGGGGCTTCTCTTATCTCAGCAGCCTATGTAAGCAAATTAAAACCTAAGCCTAAAAACGCCTCAAGGTTTAGAAAATGAAACCAAGGGACAGCCAGTCATGAACAGTCAACAAGCCTTTTCTGCATCAGGTGGCTGTTTAAGGTAGAGCTGATCAAATGACTTCCTTGTTGGCTTCTGTCGTCCTGTCTATAAAGGTCTTGACCTGACTGTCGCCAGTGGAGTGCTCATAACCACCCTGGTTTGCCGTTGCCCAGTTTGGGGCTGTTCAGTTCCTCCAATTTCTCTGGCCATTTCTCTACCTCCCTAGTGACTTCAAATAGATTTTGTCCATATAAATGCTTACATTTTTGAGTATACCTTAGCTGTTCTTTCAACATCCCCTTCAAAAACCTACAAACAAAAAGTCAACAAAATGCCCTCCCAAGCACATGTCCATGTCTCTCACTGTATCCTCCACAGGTTTCTTGAAAGAGGAGCACACTCGCCATCTACTCCTCACTGCCATCCTCTTCCATCTCGGCTCCCGAGTCCAGGGGGCACGTGTCAGCCCCATCTCCCTAGACCTCTCAGCAGGATTTGCTCGCCTTGACCGCTGGTCTTGCAAAACTCTTCCCCTGACCCGGGCTCTCCTGGGTTTCCTCCCGCTTCTCTGGCCGTTTCTCTGCCTCTCTAGTGAGTTCCTCCACCTCTGTATATGCTTTTGAGGTTGCTGTTGCCTGGGTTCTGCCTGAGGCTCTCTTTTCTGTTCACAACCTCCCCCAAGCACTTAGAGACCACCAGATGTACCCTACACATCTGTCTTCCAACCCTTTGAATCTCTTCTTTGCTCCTAGACACATGCCTCCTTAGCCTACTAATGGAAGGCAGAGTGAAGGAACGGTACCCCTCTCTGGGCAGTCAGTGCTGGGAGGGTCTGCTGGCAGGGGTGTTCTCTGTGCTCTGAGAGGCCTGTCTTTGTCATCAGCACACCTGTGATCCTGCTGCTTCCATATCCCTCTATTTCTTACAGCAATAAATGTGATCTCTTTCACTATCCACTCCCTGGTGGTAAGAGCTCTGCTGTTTCCAAGATCTTTAGCACTCTCCTATCCAACCAGCTGAAGACTTTTTGCTCTCTGAGGTCTCAGCATTCCTTTCAGAGAGAATTGCACAATTTGCTTGGACTGGGGGGTGGGGTGGGGTGGGGTGTAGTGATGGGGATAGAAGGCTGCCCCATTTAGGCCTTGTCACAGGAGCACAGCACTGAACACATTTGGGTGTTGGTGGCTTCTATGTAGGGTGACCTGTCCTAACAGCACTGGCCCTGTCTAGCCTTACAAGCTTTGCACCAGCAGTTCCTTCTGCCAGGAACATTCTTTCTTTCCTTCTCTCTACTTTCTGCAGGCCTCTGCTCAAGGCTCACCTGTCTGACTGTCCTGTGTTACCTAGCACCTCTCAATCCTCTTCATCTCCTTCATCTGATACATTTTAATCTATTTGTCTATTGTCCTCCTTTCTCTGCTGGAATGGGCTTCTCCTGATGGTTCAGCAAGTGAAGAATCCACCTGCAATGCAGGAGACACAGGATCTTCCAGGAAGATCCCCTTGAAAATGGCAACCCACTCCAGTATTTTTGCCTGGGAAATCCCATGGACAGAGGAGGCTGGCCAGCTATACAGTCCATGCTATGGCAAAGAGTTGGACACAACTGAGCAACTAAGCACAAGTCCTCTATTGGAATATACCCTCCATCAATACAGGAGTTTTACAGCTTTGTTCAGTGCTAAATCCCATCTCTGACAGCACCTAGCATGCTCAGTACATTTGTTTAATAGATAAATGGATGAATGAGTGAATCATGATATCTCTTCCCATAGGAATAAGTGATTTAGGGCCATAGATTTTAAACTGCTCTTGATAAACCAAGTCAGAAACCTGGGATTCACACTTGACTGTTTCTTCTCCCCAGTCTTTATCATTAGATTAGTTCTGCCCATTGGATGCCCTTGAACTTGGCCCCACCTCTCTGCCCTCATTCCCAGTCTAGATGCACAGCATCTTTCACAAGTTACAGCCAAGGCCTCATGCCTGTTTCCTCTGACTTTAGTTCTTCACTCTCCAAATCAGCCTTCCCATTTAGCCACTGGATGCTGCTGACACCCAAAGCAGCGAATGGCACCCCCTGGATTAAAGGATTTCAAAGACTTCTCATTTCCTCCAGGGGAAACCTAACTTCTTTTGCACATACAACACTTGAGATCTGGCTCCCCCGGCGCCGAGCAGCGAATCGTGGAATAGGAGGAGCCATTCTGACCTGAGAGTCTTCACAGACACCAAAACAAACTCACAAACAAGACCTGAGGCTTCTGCTTCTTCAGTCTACCCCCTTCTATATTCAAGGAGGGCTCTGTGCTTCTCTCTGCCACTGAGGCCTTTATAACACTGCATTTTAATTGTTTGCTTGCTATTCTTTCTCGCCCATCAGATGGTGCGCTCCAGTGCAGATTTTAATGTGTGATTTGTACACTCAGTCTCAGAGGGAAGCTTGAACACGGGAGCCACAGAGGAAATGATGGTTGAAAAGATGATGAATGAATACAACTTTAACAAACACATTAATTTCATTCATATAGCTGGATGGAAAATATAATTTTTTTAAATACAGGAAAAAAAACTAAGTTGCATAAAAATAACTTATCTTCCTAGGTAACAGTTTCATATTCTACATGCTACTGCTCCAGAATCTGTGTTGTTATTGCAGGCATTATTCTGTATGTGCGTCCATACCTGCCTTTAAGAGTGAATGTTTCTAGTATAGAATGCAGGAAAACATAGCTCGCCATCCTGAAAGAAATCATCAGCTTGATGAACAGGCATTTAATTTGGGAGCTTTGAAGACTGAAGTGTGTTTAGTGTATTCCTAGTGCAGGTGTGGGGCCAGTGGGGCAGCACTTTCTCTGGGGCATGTCCCCAGCCTCCTTCCTACCCTGGGGTGGACGGCACGTAGAAACGGAAGTGGTTATACAATCTCCAAGGTCTACTTAATCTTTGGCCTAGTTATTGAATTTGCCAAAAAGGAGGCCAATTAGTTCCAGGTGTGAGGCTGGAGTCTCTGATGTGGAACTTCCCCAATAGGAAGTTGGCTCACACCTGCCTGCAAATGGCTCCAGCATCATTACCAAGCTTCTCTCTTGCCTTTGGGCTGGGAAGCGAATTCTGTTCACTTGTTTTATTTCAAAGTCAGTGTCCCATATGTTCTTAAGAATAAAGTATGCATTTGGTAATGTTTTTTTCATAATGTGAGAATTTGGTGCTATTTGGGTCATACAATTTAAGGCAAGAAATGACCCTCTGAAAGATTAGATCTCAAAGTATACTTTTATTGAAAAAAAAAAAAAAAAGCATTTCCCTTTCACTAGTTGAAAAAAAAAATCTGTGTTGATAAAGCTGTTCTTGCCCCTCACTCATGCAGTGACCCTTTTTGCCCAAATGGGTGATTTGTCCCCAGAGAAAATGATGTAACAGTTTTTGTCTCCATAAAGGAGCATAAAGTAAAAACTGGAATAAATCTCATATGCTCTAAAATCCATTCCTTAATGCTTTCCAGTATAGAACACTCTTCTTATGCACCCTTGCAATGTCCCCAATTACAGTATTCCTTTTTAGAACCCCTGGGAAAACCAAGTTTACTATTAGTCTTCCACACTTATGGATCCATATTTTCATTCTCAATCAAGAATCATGGTGAATTCTCAGCAGCAGATGTTTATACAGGGAATAAACATTGTTCATTCTTTAAAAAGCTCTCTGAAGTATCAAATGTAACATGAAATTCATGAGAGCAAGAAGGCAACCCCAGCACCCTAAATGCCTATGGCTTATTCTGTTCCCCTAACTCCTGCCAGGCCCTTGATCCCTGAGGTTTAAACAGAGGCCTGTGACCTCAGACTTGAACTTTGGGGAAATTGTCCCCACCCACATATAAAGAGCATCTATGAGCAGAACATGAGGATTTGATTAGGAAATGTGTTCAGGAGGTTGGACAGCTACATACCAAGAAATATACTCTTATTCTTACTTAGTGTATAAAACTAGTGAGCAGTTTAGGGTTGGTTAAGAAATATTGCAGTTCTATAGCATAGAATGTGGACTCCTCAAAAGAGAAACTAGTGTTATTTATAGCACTAGAGTCTAACTTAAAATTTAAATGTATAAGAGCAGAATCAGGTAAATGTGCATTTTATGCTTCATAAAGATAACAATTATAAACCAGGTAACAATCTTTTATTTCTAAATGTCAAGATGAACTTCACAACTGTATCGTTTTTGGAGCTCTAATAAAACTGGAATATTTTCATAATACTAATAAGGAACAATGTAACTATGAAACCACATTATTATATTCTGTCCAGAGTGTATACTCTGAGCATCCAATTTCCTAAAATTCCCTAAGATCCTTGTATGATACGTGCTTCTAATCGAGTAACTCCTAACTCTTATAATGGAGGATAACAGAAAACATGAAACAATATGGCAATGATTGTGAAAGAAAAGAGAGCTGTTTAGACATTAATTTTAAAAATACACCAAAAAACCTTAAAGGTAGCTGATAATATTGGTGACAGTTTGCTAAATACAACACGAGCTCCTGCTTCAAGACTGAATTTATTTAGGAAGGTTTAGCATTTGGTCCTATGTAAACTTTAGATGATGCTAGTCTGAAGTGATAAATAAAATTCTTTTGCCTAGAGGTTCCTGAGAGACTGGGGCCTATTACATCGATTTGTCAGTGCAGCTCTGAACCCATAAGAAGTGCGTGCAAGAAAAGTGTTAGGAATAGTGGAGACACTGTTGCTACATAATAGTTCTTTCAAAAGCGTTGGAAGTTTAACTATAAGTCATTGTACTCTTCATACATAATTTAGCCACTGATTGTTTGGTAATTGATGTTCTTAAAATCAATAGTAAGATACATTTCAACAGTCTTCCCTCTGACAGTAAAGAAAGCCCTTCGTTTCAATTAGTAGGGGTTAGTGATTTTGGAAACTTGACCCTCTGGATAGGAATATCAAGGAAAAGAGTGAGACCTATGTTATGGAAGCTTGCCAGTGTTTATGTCACAGCTCCTTACATTGTGCATATCACATGCGTCACATTCTTTTGGAATGAGGTGGAGCATCGGCACAATTTAATAAAATGCTTGGGCGTAATTGAGCAAAGACTTGTTTCAAACTGGTTTGCAGAAAATCCTCAACTCTGATAATATTGCTAGATTTCTACTTATTTATAAGCTTTGTTTACTTGTAAGGGTTTTTTGTTTGTTTGTTTGTTTGTTTATAACAATCTTTTATTTCTAAATGTCAAGATGAACTTCACAGACTGTATCGTTTTTGGAGCTCTAATAAAACTGGAATATTTTCATAATACTAATAAGGAACAATGTAACTATGAAACCACATTATTATATTCTGTCCAGAGTGTATACTCTGAGCATCCAATTTCCTAAAATTCCCTAAGATCCTTGTATGATACGTGCTTCTAATCGAGTAACTCCTAACTCTTATAATGGAGGATAACAGAAAACATGAAACAATATGGCAATGATTGTGAAAGAAAAGAGAGCTGTTTAGACATTAATTTTAAAAATACACCAAAAAACCTTAAAGGTAGCTGATAATATTGGTGACAGTTTGCTAAATACAACACGAGCTCCTGCTTCAAGACTGAATTTATTTAGGAAGGTTTAGCATTTGGTCCTATGTAAACTTTAGATGATGCTAGTCTGAAGTGATAAATAAAATTCTTTTGCCTAGAGGTTCCTGAGAGACTGGGGCCTATTACATCGATTTGTCAGTGCAGCTCTGAACCCATAAGAAGTGCGTGCAAGAAAAGTGTTAGGAATAGTGGAGACACTGTTGCTACATAATAGTTCTTTCAAAAGCGTTGGAAGTTTAACTATAAGTCATTGTACTCTTCATACATAATTTAGCCACTGATTGTTTGGTAATTGATGTTCTTAAAATCAATAGTAAGATACATTTCAACAGTCTTCCCTCTGACAGTAAAGAAAGCCCTTCGTTTCAATTAGTAGGGGTTAGTGATTTTGGAAACTTGACCCTCTGGATAGGAATATCAAGGAAAAGAGTGAGACCTATGTTATGGAAGCTTGCCAGTGTTTATGTCACAGCTCCTTACATTGTGCATATCACATGCGTCACATTCTTTTGGAATGAGGTGGAGCATCGGCACAATTTAATAAAATGCTTGGGCGTAATTGAGCAAAGACTTGTTTCAAACTGGTTTGCAGAAAATCCTCAACTCTGATAATATTGCTAGATTTCTACTTATTTATAAGCTTTGTTTACTTGTAAGGGTTTTTTGTTTGTTTGTTTGTTTGTTTTTGCCATCCTTTCCTATTTTAGCTGAATTAAAAACAACAACATTAGTTCTTTGGGAAATGCCATATGCTCCACTGAGTCCCTGTAGGAATACAGAAAATGTCCTAAGTAGTGGGGCAGGGAGATGTATCAGCTGGGGCTTTGGATACTCATGTTTTTAAGCAGACGTTCTCTTCATTTTAAGTGGCCCTATGATTAACGTACCAGTAGAAAGTAAAGGTGTTTTCAAAATTGTATACACGTTCAATGAGTCATCCTGTATGCATCGTGGACATGTACTTTTAAGTCTCAGGAAAGACCTGGGGATTACTTGATTTCATCTGCAATATGAACACTTGTTAGTCCTGAAAGGTCTTCTCAAGTTCAGTTCATATCTTTAATTGCCTGTTTTTTTTCCTACTTTCCTTGTTATTAACACATTTCCTTTCTTCCTTTTGCTGTGTTGTTTTTGCTTTTCTTTTATTCCTTTCACCTTCCCTCTAAAGGAGAGTCTTGCTGGCTGTGTATCCCATGAGCCATAAATCCTCTTGTTGGCCTGCTCAAATATCCTGCTCACTCCCCTCTTCAATATTTCAGACCCTTCCCCAGCATTCTCTTGGTCTGCAGAGCACTTGGCTTGTTGGAGAGGAAGGCAAGATGTGCTTCTTTTTCTTTTGGAGGTAAACTGAGAACAATCTTCCAGAAAATCACTCTTCCTTTCCACCTCTTCATTGTCATCTGTGAGCATCTCCTTTCCAAAAGCAAAAATAATAGCCCCTAACCTGGCAGGTACACTGCCTTCTAAGTTAAGATCACCAGAGTTTTTGAATTCAGTGTTAATATGGCAAAGCAATCCTTTTTTATCCTCCCACTTTTATTGAGATGTAATTGACAGATAGCACTGTTAAAATTTAAGGTGTACAGCATAATGAATTGACTTACATATATCATGAAGTGATTACCACAAGTTTAGTGAACATTCATTATCTCATATAGATACAAAATTTTAAAAGAAAGAAAATAGTTTTCTCTTGTGATGAGAACCCTTAGGATTTACTCTCTCAACAACATTCCCCTGTAACATATAGCAGGTTCACTGTAGTATCCTCCCACTTTTATTGAGATGTAATTGACAGATAGCACTGTTAAAATTTAAGGTGTACAGCATAATGAATTGACTTACATATATCATGAAGTGATTACCACAAGTTTAGTGAACATTCATTATCTCATATAGATACAAAATTTTAAAAGAAAGAAAATAGTTTTCTCTTGTGATGAGAACCCTTAGGATTTACTCTCTCAACAACATTCCCCTGTAACATATAGCAGTGTTCACTGTAGTTCTCATATGTTGTCCGTTACATTTCTAGGACTTTCTAAATGTATTCCAAACCTGTAGGCACATTAACAAGATTACGTTAGGTGCCTCTGAGAGTGAAGAAATATCATTTGGGAACGTCAGGTGGTAACTTTACTGACATCTGCTTCAAGACTGTTTCCTTCTGAGTATCCCTAGGCAAGAAAATATTCCCAAGAATTGGGGTGGGGCTGGAGTCAGAGGCACGCTGTTAGGAGAGCTCTGGGGTCTCCTTATCCATGCTCAGGGCTGGGAGCAACAGGGTGCTTGGGTCTCACATTACGGTTTGCCTGTATTTAGCTATGTGTCCATTACAACAAGCTGGGGGTTCTCTGTTGGCTGACTTCCCTGATTCTATAGTAGAGTCCTGGGAAGTATCAAGACACCAGGGAGAGAGGAACTTTCCTGTGGTCCTGTGGTGAAGACTCCAATGCAGGGAGCACAGATCCCTGGTCAGGAAACTAATGTCCAGTGTGCCTTAGGGTGGTACCAAAAAATTAAAAAATAAAAAAGATAAAAAGGCCTTCCTAAAAAATATTACTAAAAGACACCAGGAAGGGAACTCTTCCTTGATTCATTTAAGCAGATGACTCTGAGGTCAGCCTCAGTGACATCTGTATGCCTTGAATGTGGAGTGGAAGAAGGGAGAAGGCCACCAGACTGTGTGGGCCACATGGACCTGGGCAATAACCGGCATGGAGGGATGAGTTGAGGATCAGATGTTCCCACCCTCCCCCGGTACAAAGACTTCCCTTATTGTGTTGGCACAAGTTGCTGGAATGATGGGAGCCTGAGAAAGAAATTAAATTTTGTTATATAAAAAGTTTTAAAAATATATATATATTTAGAATATCTTAGAAGTAGATGAGATATATACTTAATGCATTCATGTGTTTGGTATTTTGTTGCAGTTTAACATTCAGTTCAGTTCAGGCACTCAGTCGTGTCCGACTCTTTGCCACCCCATGAATCACAGCACGCCAGGCCTCCCTGTCCATCACCAATACCCAGAGTTCACTCAAACTCACGACCATTGAGTCAGTGATGCCATCTAGCCATCTCATCCTCTGTCGTCCCCTTCTCCTCCTGCCCCCAATCCCTCCCAGCATCAGAGTCTTTTCCAATGAGTCAACTCTTTGCATGAGGTGGCCAAAGTACTGGAGTTTCAGCTTTAGCATCATTCCTTCCAAAGAAATCCCAGGGCAGATCTCCTTCAGAATGGATTGGTTGGATCTCCTTGTGGTCCAAGGGACTCTCAAGAGTCTTCTCCAACACCACAGTTCAAAAGCATCAATTGTTTGGTGCTCAGCCTTCTTCACAGTCCAACTCTCACATCCATACATGACCACTGGAAAAACCATAGCCTTGACTAGACAGACCTTAGTCGGCAAAGTAATGTCTCTGCTTTTGAGTATACTCTCTAGGTTGGTCATAACTTTTCTTCCAAGGACTAAGCGTCTTTTAATTTCATGGCTGCAGTCACCATCTGCAGTGATTTTGGAGCCCCAAGAAATAAAGTGTGACACTGTTTCCACTGTTTCCCCATCTATTTCCCATGAAGTGATGGGACCAGAACATTAGTGACTTTAATTTACAAAAGTAATAACAAATAATAATTATAAAATTTTATTAAAAATTGAATATTTATTGTCAAATAAATTTTATTATACTTCATTTTAAAATAATACATAATAAAATAATTTTATTATAAAATAATTTTATTGAATAAATCAAATTAAAAGCAATAACATAAAATAATAATAATAATGATAATGATGATAATAATGATAATGATAAAAAACAAAGAAAAAAGCAACACATCTTACTAAATACCATCTCTTAGAAAGAACCTATACTGACAGTTGGTAAACCACAGTCTGGACACATCTCTTTGGGTAATCAGAGGTATTAAAAAATGGGATCACGCTGTATGTAATGGGGCTTCCCTGGTGGCCCAGACAGTAAGAATCTGCCTGCAATGCATAACACCCAGGTTTGATCCCTTGGTCAGAACGATCCCTGGAGGAGGGTATGGCAACCCACTCGAGTATTCTTGTCTGGAGAATTCCCAAGGACAGAGGAGCCTGTCAGGCTACAGTCCATGGGGTTGTGAAGAGTCAGAAACAACTGAGTAACTAACCACACACTAGATATGCTCTATTTAAGGATTAACTTGACCTTAACACGGGAAAAATGGTACTGAAGCAAAACTGAAGGAATTGCTATACTCCATATAACTGTTTCTTTACCATTAAGAGATACTAACTTGCATAAGATTCCTTAAAAGTAAAAGGAGAAAATGAGGCCTAAATAATTGCGTTTGATTTGAAAAAATATGAACTGTTTCCTTGATAGGAAAGACAAGATTGGTGTTTTGTACTTTTTTCCACTCTACTGCCCTCAAATTTAAATTCTGACCTCAGTGACTCTGGGCTTGGCCACGTGACCTACTTTGGTCTGTGAATTGTGACAGAGCCTGACTTATGCCTCTTCTAAGCAAAAGGTTTTAATTCAAATGTGTGTTTTGGCTTGAGACATCGGCTTTAGCCTGCCACAATGCAAACAGCATGTTCAGAAGAGGGGCTGGTCTTTTGGTCTGGTTTCAGCAAGAAGAAAACACGTGGCAATGGACCCCACTGATTCACAACCCTTATCTAACATGAGCAAGATACACATGTTTGCCAGTAGGATATGGAGTTTGTTTGTTACAGCATCAAAAATAGTAACTACATTTAAAAAAGTTTATGCATTTATATTCTGCAGTATAAACAAGAATTTTCCAGTTGTTTAGCTTTAGCTTTGTATTAAAATGGATTTAGTGTTTAGTATCAATTCTTTTGCTTAAGCCATCTCCGTTTTTGAATGATTTGTTTTGATTCATCTCTTGATGAGTAGATTTCATCATAACACACATTTTCCTAAGCTATGTATTTTGGGCTTTTTCAAGTTTGTGAATACCTTCTTGTGGCCCTTGTCTACTGGACATTTGATATGACATTGAAGTCGCTCAGTTGTGTTTGATTCTTTGTGACCCCGTGGACTGTAGCCTCCATGGCTCCTCCATCCATGGAATTTTCCAGGCAAGAGTACTGGAGTGGGTCACCATTTCCTTTTCCAGGATATCTTGCCGACCCATAGATTGAACCGAGGTCTCCTGCATTGCAGGCAGACGCTTTACCATCTGAGCCACCAGGGAAGTCCCTTGTCTACTGGAATACAAACTTAACTAGGTGTGATGTTGTCACCCATTTTCCTTCGCAACAGTGTGTAAAGATTCTTTTCTCCATATCCTTGCCTGTGTGCTCAGTCACTTCAGTTGTGTTTGACTCTTTGTTGACCCTGTAGACTGTAGCCCACCAGGCTACATGGGGTTTTCCAGGCAAGAATACTGGAATGGGTTGCTGTGCCCTCCTCCAGGAGATCTGCCTGATGCAGGGATCAAACCTGTCCTGCATTGGCGGGTAGATTCTTTGCCACTAGCAGTGCCTAGGTGAGGTGGCGGGGGGCTGGGGAGTGGGGTGTAAACACTTATTTGTTGTCTTTTTGACAATAGCCATTATGCAGATGTGAAGTAATATCTCATTGTGGTTTTAATTTGCATTTCCCTCATGATTAAAGATGATTTCATCCATTAAAGATGATTAGTGATGTTGAGCATCTTTTCATGTGTCTGTTGGCCATCTTCATGTCTTTGGAATTTAAAAAAAATGTAGTAAAATATACATAACAAAATTTACCATTTTATCCAGTTTTGAGTGTGACGCTTCGTGACATTAAGTACATTCACATTGTTGTACTACCATAACCACCATCCAATGTCAGAACTGTTTTTACCTTGCAGAACTAAAACTCTCCACCCTTTAAACAATAACTCCTCATTCCCTGTTTCACCTGCCCCACCCCCTGCAACCACCATTCTACTTGATCTCTAGGAATTTGACCACTCCAGATATCGCATACAAGTGAAATCATACAACATTTGTCCTTTTGTGACTGGCTTAGTTCACTTAGCATAATGTTTTCAAGGTTCACCCATACTGTAGCATGTGTCAGAATTACCTTCCCTTTTTTAAGGCTGAAATCCCATGGATGGAGGAGCCTGATGGGCTGCAGTCCATGGGGTCGCTAGGAGTCGGACAAGACTGAGCGACTTCACTTTCACTTTTCCCTTTCATGCATTGGAGAAGGAAATGGCAACCCACTCCAGTGTTCTTGCCTGGAGAATCCCAGGGACAGGGGAGCCTAGTGGGCTGCCTTCTATGGGGTCGCACAGCGTTGAAGTCCATGGGGTCGCTAGGAGTCGGACAAGACTGAGCGACTTCACTTTCACTTTTCCCTTTCATGCATTGGAGAAAGAAATGGCAACCCACTCCAGTGTTCTTGCCTGGAGAATCCCAGGGACAGGGGAGCCTAGTGGGCTGCCTTCTATGGGGTCGCACAGCGTTGAACACGACTGAAGCGACATAGCAGCAGAAGTGTTCAATATTTGCATGGATATACCACATTTTGTTTATCCACTTATTTGTTGATGGACACTCATGTCCACCTTTTGGCTATCATGAATAATGCTGCTATGAACACAGGTACACAAATATCTGTTCAATTCCCTTTCAATTATTTTGGATATACACTCAGAATTATATGATAATTACGATATGGATCATATGATAATTCTTTTTTTCTTAAGTTTTTGAGAAGCAGTCATACATTTTCCATACTGGCTGCTCAGTTTCACATTTCTACCATCAATTCACAAAGATTCCAATTTCTCCGTGTCCTCAGCAACACTTGGTTTTTAGGTTTGTTTTGCTTGTTTGTTTTATAATAGCTATCCGTATGTATAGAAGGATCATTTCTTGATCTATTCTCTACATATACCATCTCTTCTCTATTTCCTATAATCTTTTTATTATTCTCATCTATATTCTTTGTGATTAATTCAGGTCTTTCAAATGAATGAATTCAGCTATATCAATTCTTTCCTTTGCTATTACATACTTATTAGATATATTATGCACTTGTATTGATAATTTGCTAGTTTCTTTAGCTTTGCATCATGCATTTTCAACTCATTCTGTCATTTTCTGATCTTCCTTTATTGAATGCAGATATTTTAAAAATGTATATCTCAAAACATTTTCCAGGAGTATCATTCTGCTCTTTGAGGTATGTATCCTTTGAGAGTAGGTTCATCATATCTTTTGCCTGCTCTTTTCCTTTGTTTTCCTTCCCTTTTACCCTTGCAGCATGTTGGTATAGTTGCCATGCCCCTTCTCTTCTTGTTTATGTTTAATGTATAAGACAGGAGGCATCTCTAGCCAGTCTTCCCTTTGCTCTGAGAGATTATGAGTACATGCTCCTTGCCATGCTTCTTCCTTTGCCTCAGCCTACCTTGTTTCTCTCAGCTTCAGTCTGAGGGATAAACACAGATTTCTGTCCATTTATCTGTAGCCTGAAGGCATTGCAGCGGCACAGAGGGAGACATTAGCTGGGGGCTGGATGCAGTCTTTGTCAAAGGACCTTATTTTCCCCTGGGCTGCCTATTGTCTCCCATAACCTGCCTCCATTCAAATTGGGAAGTATTTTGTCAATTCTTCTTTCTGTAGTGTTGAGTTGGCCTAAAATTTCATTTGGATTTTTCCATAAAATATTACAGGAAAACCTGAAGACGTTTTGAGGCAACCCAATATAATTTTAGAAGGGTGGAGTTAGAAAGCAATCCGCAAAGAGATCTTTTGTTGTCTTTCTTTGACCGACATTTTCTTACCATTCATGTCATGAAGCTTAATGTCTTTTCTTTTTGTTTTATTTAATTTTTTAATTGAAGTATAATTAACATATAACATTATATTAGTTTCAAGTGTACAACTTAATTACTTGATGTTTATTTATGTTGCAAAATGATCACCATAGCAAGTCTAGCTAACATCCATCCCCACAGATAGTTTAAAAATATGTTTTTTCTTGCAATAAAGACTTAAAAGATCTATTCTTTTAGCAACTTTCAAATGTGCAATATGGTATATTAACTATAGTCACCATGCTGTACTTTATATCCCCATGGTTTTTTAATGCTTTTTTTTTTTTTTTAGGTACCAGAAGAAAAAACAGTAAGGATTTGTCTTTTCCTTAAATCCAATATTACTTTTGAATTTCTGCTCCAGGGCTACGAAGAGCCTTACCTGCCTTATAAAAAGAAACAAAGCTTGTCGTTCTTTGGCATCAAGGGGATGTTTTTTAGAACTTTTGGCAGCTCCACTGACCTTACAGTTTTCACTTACAGTGAATTTCAGAGACTCTCAGAACCTTTCTACCAAGGGATCATGAGAGGACCGTGTCTTTTTTATTTCCCATGTTGACCTCTTGGGTTTGATGTGGATTTTGAGAGGGCCTCTTTGCCTTGCTGGCATCTGAAATCCTGTTTCTTCCTTCTACTGATGGGAAGAGTTGAAGAGAAGGTGAGGTCAGGAGGAAATACAGCCTGAGGAGCTTAGTAGGTGGCTGATGATGTCACTGGCTGAGGAATGGGGCATCTGCCCCTGGGGGGTGGGGTGGTCGCAGGAGAGGGGCTGCAGGAGGGCATTGATAGGTTTTGCTTCCCCAGGAAGTAGGGACGAGCTAGATCCTCTGAAGCCCATGTTCTATGTTACTCCCCATCTGCCTGCTCCTTTCACATCTCCCTCTTCTGCTTTTGCCCTCTGTTCCTGCGTGCTTCCATCCTGCTCAGTCCAGGCCCAACTCCAGGAGAAGTTTTGACATAGCAGTGTACACTGCAGAAATAGGATATATCTCTTTTGAACATCTTGGCTTCGACACATATGTTATTAGACATTCATTTTTATCAATTATTTTAAGCACTTGACAAACCTTTGTTTCTGAAATGACTCATTATGTTTGGATCTATATGTCTTTGTTCAGTCTTTAAGTCACTCTTTGCAACCCCATGACTACAACATGCCAGGCTTCCCTGTCCTTCACTGTCTGAGTTTGCTCAGACTCATGTCCGTTGAGTCAGTGATGCCATCCAACCACCTCATCCTCTGTCATCCCTTTTCCTCCTGCCTTCAATATTTCCCAGCATCAGGGTCTTTGCCATTGAGTTGGCTTTTCGCATCAGGTGGCCAAAGTACTGGAGCTTCAGCTTCAGCATCAGTCCTTCCAGTGAATATTCAAGGTTGATTTCCTTTAGGATTGACAGGTTTGATCTCCCTGCAGTCCAAGGGACTCTCAAGAATCTTCTCCAGCACCACAATTTGGAAGCATCAGTTCTTCGGCGCTCAGCCTTCGTTACGGTCCAACTCTCAAGAAAACAATGAAATGCTTTTGATTCACAGAAGAGCCCATTCACTTACAATTAAAATCTCACTAATACCAAAGAGCATCAGAGTGTTCACACTGATTCAGAAAGAAATGTTATAATAACTCTTCTGATATGTGAGAAAAATTATACTCTGCCTGAGTGATCTGCCATGTCTGAATTATCTTTAAATCAATTACTAAATTTTGAATGTGCTGGAAAAGATTCGGAGTCCTCAGAATCAGATAGAGCCCTGGAAAGAGGACAATCTCTGGTCCCCCATGGTTTGCTCTGCTGGCTCTGGCTGGGGCTTGCAAGGTGGGTGCCCATCAGATCTGGCCCTCTGGGCGTGCCTTTCAGAGTTCCCTTCATCACTTCAAGGGACTGCAGTTGGAGACTTTCCCCTGGATGACCTGGGTGACGAACAGGCAATATTGTGTTTGTTTTCCTCTGAAAAGATTAATCCTGCCAAGAACTTGAATTTCAATAGCATTCTTAACTCTTTTATAGGGGCCTAGAAGTCCCTGAGTGGTGCTTGGGACCAGCAAGGAGAAGGGCCTTTTACATCTAGCCACTCACCTGTCCTCTTAGAATTCAGCTGCTTTCTCAGAATTCCTCCAGGCAGATCCAGTGGCCTCGTTACGTTTTCATGGACTACCCAGTCACGCATTTGGTATCTGAGATTCCTTTCTCTTAAAAGACAGTTCTGTGTCTTGCCAGATACTGTCACCAAGATTATGAGTCTGAGTTAACAATTCCTGAAAAAAATTCCATATTCTCTTAGTATACACCACCAGTATGTACCAAGATGCCACCAGTAAGGAGCTCATCCCACCATAGGTGACATTTCTAAGCAGATATATTTTATTTGAGAGAATGGAAATAGAATAAGGTCAAGGCCTGAAGTCTAGACCCATTCTCCCTATGATTCAAATAACTTTTATTTCAGTAAAATATCCCAATAAGTAGGGTTGTGTGAGGATTAATTTAAAATAACTTATACAGAGCATAATAAGAGTTCAATAATAAAAATAAGCAATAGTTCTTGGAAAGCCACTATAAAAGATACATGTGTCTATAAACCCACATATGTTTAAACAAGTTAGCCGACATGAAACGTGTGAAATGTTTCCTCAGCCTCAGGCCTGTATTTTTAAACAATTCATAGGAAATAAATATAATAGTATATATGGAGTAAAATATTATATATGGAATAAAATATATTCACATATAGGATAAAATACATCATATATTAACATGTATAAGTGAAAACAAGCTGCTTTTCCTAATCAGTTTAAATATTATAGCTGGTTTGTGGAGCTCTGTTTATGTACCAGGTATACACAAAGCACTTTGCAAAGATGGGCTCATTTAACGTTACATCAACAGTGGGTGCTGCTATTATTCCTGCTTTATAGATGAGGCAACAGGCTCCTGTGCGTCTCTGTGTCTGTGTGTGTGTGTGTTGCTTTAAGTGTCTTGCCTGTGCTCACATATCTACTAATTGAACAAGGCTGGAACTGAACCCAAGTGTGTCAGAGTCCTGAAGACAGGGTCTTGCATCTCCAAACACCACTCTTTCTCTCACTCGCTATTTATTTGGGGAGCTAGTCTCTAGACTGCCACTCACCACCTCTACACTTCTCCAAGGAGATTTGATGTTGACTTTACGTGTTTGTGTGTGTGTGTGTTTGTTTCCTTAATGAACATTTGAAAGAACATTTTTATTGACTGCTCACTATGTGCCAGATATTTTGTTAATCACTTTACAATAGATTTTCTTAATTATTCCTATGGGCTTTCCTGGATTCCACCTATAGCTCCAGCTTAATTCTTCAGCTTCAATTCTTTGTTTGTTGTTTTTTTTTTTAATTTTATTTGTTTTTTTAAGTCTTATTTGTTCCCTTAACAACTCTGCAAGGTAACAACTGATATTCTTCTTTTGCAGAAGCTCCAGGAGATGAAATCATACAACTCTTCACTAGCAGGCCAGAACTGATTGAGAGTCGAAAGTCCTTCATCTTTCTACTTCACCATAGCCACACCCACACAACCATCACCCACTGCTCAGAAACCTTTCCCCTGTGCAGCAAGCGGGTCAGCTCCCAGGAGGAGGCCTCCCCAGCATCCTGGTCGGGGATGTGCTGAAGTTGATAGAAGGGGAAGAGGACCAACCAATGAGTCAGTGGCTTGGCTCTGATGGGAAGCCTCCCTCTGACCTGCTGCCCCAGCCCTATGGAGATGTGAGGCCCGACAGCCTCACAGCTGGAGGTGTGGTCGGCCTGCAGGGATTTGATGATGTTTGTCGTAGTTCTAACTCTGGGTGTTATTCTTTTAGCACTTCATCTATTTCTCTTTAGATGGCTGGCGGTGAAGATTTTCATCGTTGTCTTTTGGTTAACCTCAAGGAAGGAGGAAGTTAACAAGCACCAAACATGTTTGGAAGGATTTCAACCCCAATTAAGTGCATACTGTAGCATGATTTGATTTGTGGGAGAGGCATAATAAGGAATTCAGAGTAAATCATATCTAACATGACAGCAGGAACTAAATATAGATGCTTCACTCATGGAATGTGTGGTTGCCCACCCAGGAACACAGCTATCTGCAAATTCCTGTAGGCTGCTTGTGCTAGCTGACTCTCCAGATGTTCGTTGACATCCCATAGGTTTTTTTTCCTGTTGAACCATGGAAGTGGGTATCACCATTTGGGTCCCCTCTCCCCATATTTGCTAAGACAGTTATAAGCAGATCCGCTGCCAATTCCTTGATAGAAAAGTACAAAATAAGTCCCCCATTGCAGCACACTCAGATTTTTGCCTGGACCTGGGAAGTCCATACAGACCTGGACTCAGGGCACCTAAGACTCACTAGTTAGAAAGGTGTGTGTCCATTCTAGTTGTTCTGTTTACAGACCCAGTGGTTTCTTGATTTTCTCCCTCTCCCTCAGTGAGCTTTTTCCTTATCATTGACCAAAGGGAAATGGCAGACTCAGCAGCTTTGGAAAGCTCATTTCCTTTCCCTCTATTTAGTTCCACTGAAAAAGGCAGCATTTTTGGATAGGTCACAGCCCTGTCAGCGCTCTTGGTAGAACTCTTACCTGCTCATCATTCATTTCCTCTCATTTGTTGGTGTATCACTGTAGCCAATTTTCAGGGTGCTTTTCTCTCCTGTCTTCTTACTGAGGATGAGACATGGTTCTTTAAAATTTCCTACTAGTTACTATAAAAAATCATTTTCAAATTTTGCTTCATCCTGTAAGTCTTCAGAGTCAGTGTCCTTTTACTTATTTATCTTTTTGTCTAACGTTTTAAATAGGCCTGATGTTAGTTTTTCACTTTTCTTATTTTTAAAGAATGGAAGATACAGTATTTTTCATAGATAGAGTCTGTGGTTTGTCTTGGATCTCATTCTTCATATGAGCAGCTGAAGAACATGTTCACGATCACAGCTCCTGGGCTCCGGTTAGACTGACATTTCATTCACCTCACTCCCGCCTCCTGACAGCTGACCCTGATGGAAATCCTAAAAGGCTATCACTTCCGCCTGTGCCCTTCCCGGGACTGCTTCTGGAGAGCAGTGCTGCCTTTGTGATTTAGAGAACTGTACTTTCCATGCGTTTGCTGGGAATTCCTATATCTGACTAAATATAAGAGAGAAAGCGTTGGGCCAGGATGAGAGGTAGATGAGGATGGCACAAGTCTGCAGAGAATGTCACCACAGAGAGAGAAGGCCCCTGTCACCCCGTTAGTAGTCTCTGGCACGTCTGAGCCCAGGGGTCAGATATGGAGAAGAGCAGGGACGGCTTCCCTCCTCCCGTCTGTTTTCAGCGTGGCAGGGGGAAGTTTGCTCTGTTTCTGTGGTTACAGCACCAGGCGTCGTGGTTTGTGGTTTAATCCCATTTTGCCAGTCTTGCAGTTAATGGAAGTTGAGCCTAGATTCTGAAAATAGTTTATTTAGTTCCAGTTTTGCTGGTGGCCTAAGTTTGCATTTGTTTCTGTGTCTTTATAGGTATTTTGTTGAACTGATTAGAGAGGTTGAATAAGGGCCTCTAAGACAGATGGCATTTTAAACCCAACTTTCTCCCAATCTCCATTTCTTAAAAGTCAAAAGCCCTTTAGTCCAAAATATGGCTGTGTTGATATCCTTGTAGATAATGCATCACTTAGCTGACAGGAAAGAAAGGTCTATTGAGCTGCGATGAGCTCGCTAAGGCAGGTGGGCTTCTAATTGAGGAACAGGTTTCCTGTAACACAGTTTCCCATTGTCTGGGGAGGCTGCATTGACAGAAAGACTACACTGATGAAACCATCTGATCTTTCAGCCCGTTCACCGTATGGAGAGAGATCCCATAAATTCTAATGATCCAGTAGCAGAGCTTAGAAACACCCGAATGTAAAAGCCACACAACCCTGAGAGCAGATTGTGAGTCTGTGTCCTCCCCGCTCAGGGGCCAGTTACTGAGGGCTGCGGACCAGTTTTCTGACTCCTCTGAGGACCGGCCCTACAGCTCACTTCCAGACATGTGCCCAGCTTCTTTGGCTTCACTGCCATGGGACACACGTCCCACGGCGGGATGGGAAAAGGAGTGCCTTCCTCCCGTGACAGGGATGTTGACAGAGCCGAGTCCCTGCTGCATGGGAACAGAGTGCAGACAAATGTTTGGCACTGGAGCAGGGCTTAGGCGCCAACGTTTGAGCTGCTAAAGCCCGGCACAGTCATGCAGCCAAAACTTTAGAGTCCAAGTAGCTCCCTTTGCAAAACCTGAAGGGAACAAGCATCAGTCTAGACTCTGTCTGATGGAAGGTCCTACACACTGGTGATGTCTTGTCAGGGTGTCAGGATGCATTTGGTTGGGTGGAACAAAAAGACGCACGTGAGAGGATCTCCTCCCACTGTCCTTCTGCTTCACCAGCACTCAAGGGCTCTGAGCCAGGTCCTCTGTAGTTTTAGTAGAATAGCTGAGAAGCAGGATCAAATAAAAAGTATAGAATGCATTTTTTTTTTTTTTTTCACACGCTTTGTTGTTGTTGTTGAAGTATAGTTGATTTACAGTGTTTTGTTAGATTCTGGTGTTCAGCAAAGTGATTCAGTTCCATACACACACACAGATTTATATTTCTTTTCAGATTCTTTTCTGTTATAGGTTATTATATTCTGTGTTGTGCTTAGTCACTCAGTTGTGTCCAGCTCTTTGTGATGCTATGGACTGTAACCCACTAGGCTCCTCTGTCCATGAAGATTCTCCAGCAAGAATACTGGAGTGGGTTGCCATGCCCTCCTCCAGGGGATCTTCCCAACCCAGGGGTAGAACCCAGGTCTGATTCTTTACTGTCTGAGCCACCAAGGAAGCCCATACATTATTATAACATATTAAATATAATTCCCTGTGCTGTTCAATAGGATCTTATTATTTTATATGGAGTAATGTGTATCTGCTTGGATTTTTATGTCTGTGAGTTGGTTTCTGTTCTATAACTGAGTTCATTTGTATAGTTTAGATTCCAGAATAGTGATATCATATGATATTTGTCTTTCTCTGTCTGACTTACTTCATTTAGTATGCTAATTTCTAGGCCCATCCATGTTGCTACAAGCGACATTATTTCTTTTCTATTGCTGAATAGTATTTTACTTGTGTAAATATTCCCACTCTTCTTTATCTATTCATCTGTTGATGGACACTTAGCTCTCTTCCGTGTCTGGGCTATTATTAATAGTGCTGCTATGAACATTGTGGTGCATATGTCTTTTCAAATGAAAGTTTCCTCCAGATATATGTCCAGAAGTGGGGTTGCTAGATCAAATAGTAGCTCTATTTTAAGTGTTTTAAGGAACCTCCATGCTGTTCTCCATTGTGGCGGTACCAGTTCACATTCCCGCAAACAGTGTAGAAGGGTTCCTTTTCCCCACATCCTCTCAAGCATTTATTATTTGTAGAGTTTTTGATGACAGTCATCCTAACTGGTATGAGGTGATACCTTGGTATAGTTTTGATTTGAGTTTTTCTAATAATTGCAATATTGAGCATTCATGTACCTACTGGCCATCTGGGTCTCTCCTTTGGAGAAATGTCGATTTAGGGTTTTTGCCCATTTTTTTATTGGGTTGTTTGTTTTTTTGATATTGAGCTGTATGAGCTGTTTATATATTTTGGAAGTTAAGTCCTGTCAGTCTCATGGTTTGCAAATATTTTCTCTCATTCCATAGGTTGTCCTTTCCTTTTGTTTATAGTTTTCTTTGCTCGTTGCAAGCTTGCTAAGTTTTATTAGGTTCCCCCCTCCCCCACTTTTTTTTTTGAATTTTTGCTTTTATTTCTTTTGCCTTGGAAGAGTGACCTAAGAAAATGTTGCTATGACATATTTCAGAAAATGTTTTACCTGTGTTTTCATTTAGGAGGTTTATTATGTCCTGTCTCATATTTAAATCTTTAAGCCATTTCAAGATTATTTTTGTGTATGATGTGAGGAAGTGTTCTAACTTCAAAGATTTACATGTAGGTATTCCTATATCCCAACTCTACTTGCTGAAGAGACTCTCTTTTCTTCATTGCATACCTGGCTTGAAGATTGTAGATTAATTGACCTTAGGAGTATGAATTTATTTTTGGATTTTCTATTCTATTCCATTGCTGTATATGTCTGTTTTTATGCCAATATTTTGTCATTTGGGTTCTTAAACCTTTGTAGTATTGTCTGAAGTCTGAGGAAGTTATGCTTCCAGCTGCTTTTCCCCCCTCAGGATTGCTTTGCCAATTCTAGGTCTTTTGTGGTGCCATTAAATTTGGGAATTATTTGTTCTAGTTCTGTGAAAATGTTATGAATAATTTGATAGGGATAATATTAAATCTGTAGATTGCTTTGGGTTGTATGAACATTTAAACAATATTAATTCTTCTTTAAGAGCATGGGATATATTTTCCATTTCTCTGAATCATCTTCAATTTCCTTTATGAAGTGAGTCAGAAAGAAAAACACCAGTACAGTTTATTAATGCATATATATGGAATTTAGAAAAATGGTAATGATGACCCTATATGTGAGATAGCAAAAGAGACACAGATGTAAAAAACAGACTTTTGGACTCTGTGGGAGAAGGTGAGGGTGGGATGATTTGAGAGAATAGCATTTAAACATGCATATTATCATACATGAAATAGATCTCCAGTCCAGGTTCGATGCATGAGACAGGGTGCTCAGGGCTGGTGCACTGGGATGACCCTGAGGGGTGGGATGGGGAAGGAGGTGGGAGGGGGTTCAGGATGGGGAGCACATGTACACCCATGGCTGATTCATGTCAGTGTATGGCAAAAACCACTACAATATTGTAAAGAAATTAGCCTCCAATTAAAATAGATAAATTAAAAACAAAAAAGAGTTTCACCTCACTGGCCAGGTTTAATTCCTAAATTGAGGAGTGTTTTGTTTTGTTTTGTTGATGTGATTTTAAAGGGATTTATTTTTACTTTCTCTTTCTGACAACTGTTATGGTAAAGAAATGCAATGTATTTCTGTATGTTAATCTTATATCATGCTACCTTGCTTAACTTGTTTTTAGTTCTAGTAGTTTTTGTGTGGACTTTTTAGGGTTTTCTATATATAGTATCATGTTATCTGCATATAACGACACTTTTGCCTCTTCCCTTCCAATTTAGATATCCTTTATTTCTTTTTCTTAATGATTTTTGTGGCTAAGGACTTCCACTTATTGGAAGTCCTGTGTTAAGTAGAAGTGGTGAGAGTGGGCATTCTTATCTCATTCCAGATTTTAACAGAAAGACTTTCAGTTTTCATGGTTGAGTATTATATAGACTGTGAGTCTGTAATAAATAGCTTTTATTATGCTGAGGTATATACCCTCTGTCCTCACTTTGGTAAGAGTTTTTTTTATCATAAATGGATATTGAATTTTATCAAATACTTTTTCTACATCTATTGAGATGATCATGTGGCTTTTGTCTTTTCTTTTGTTGATATTGTATATCACATTGATTGATTTGCAAATGTTGAACCATCCTTGTGACCCTGCAATAAATCCAGCTTGATCATGGTATATGACTCTTTTTAAGTATTCTTGGCTTCAGTTTGCTAATATTTTATTGGGGATTTTTGCATCTATGTTCGTCAGAAATATTGGCCTGTAATTTTCTTTATTGTTAGTGTCTTTGTCTAGTTTTGGTAACGAGGTGATGGTGGCTTCATAGAATGACTTTGAGAGTGTTCCTTCATCTTTAGTTTTTAGGAGAGCTTGAGAAGGCTCAATGTAAGTTCTTCTTTATATGTTTGGTAGAATTCCTCAGTGAAGTCATCCGATCTTGAATTTTTGTTTGCATGGAATTTTAAATTGCAGATTCTATTTCACTCCTAGTGATCAGTTTGTTCAAATTATTTATTTCTTCTTGATTCAGTTTTGGTGGGCTGTATGTTTCTAGAAACGTGTCCATTTCTTCTAGATTGTCAAATTTGTTGGTATATAATCGTTCATAGTATTCTCTTATTATTTTTTTATATTTCTGCAATATTGGTATCAACCAACAACTTCTCTTTTTTCATTTATTTTATTTGTGTCCTTTCTGTTTTCTTTCTGGTGGGCCTGGCCAGAGGTTTATCAATTTTGTTTATTCTTTCTAAAAACAAGCTCTTGGTTTTATTGATTTTTTTCTATTTTTTAATCTCTAGTTTATTTCCTCCCCAATCTTTATTGTTTTCTTTTATTCACCTTAGGTGTTGTTTGTTCTTCTTTTTCTAATTCTTTTAGGTGGTAGGTTAGGTTGTTTATTGAGATTTTTCTTGACTTTTGAGAAAGGTATCACTAAGAATTTCTCCTCTCAGACCGCTTTAGCTGTATCTCATAGCCTTTACATGGTTGTTTAAATGTCTTTAAAAGTCTTTTTGCTGAGGCCACAGACTGACTTTTAACTGCATGAAAGTAAGTAGGTCTTGGAGTAGTGTCAATGAGAAGTTGTTAGTCATCTGTCTGTTCACTGGTACACCATCATCTACACAACCCTCAATAGAGAATGAGAGAATGCTAATTAGGCCCTCTCAGGGTTGACATTGAGACTGTCTGACCAATTACTAAAACAGTGTGCTCACAGAAATCATTGGTAAGAGCTAGTACATGTGTGATGGTTTCTGTATATGCATAAGGATTCTAAAAGTACAGCACATGCGTTATTCACTCTGGTTGCCAACTTGGTGAACTAAGTTTTTCAGTTCTCTATATGTTTTGTCATGTATATTTTATGCTTCCTCTACAATGAGAAAGAGGAAGAGAAAACCTACAGTCAAATCATATTTGAATTTAATTTAACTAGGACTGTTTCACCAAGAACACCTTCCTGGAAAGATCTTTAGCCTCCAGCCATCTTTCTAGAGGCTAAGCCCTGTGCTGACAGTAGAGAAAACAGGTCAAGAGTCCTATCTTGTCCACATTATCCTTGACTTGAGGCAATCTAGTTACATCAGGTTGGTTCTGGAATTTTCCCTGATGTTATTTGAATTTCTCTGGTGACACTAGGTCTCAAAATGAAGTCATGCTTCAAAAGTCAGGGTTTTCTGTGGTAACAAACAGCCTCAAAATCTCAATCACTTACCCCACTTAATTCTCACAGTTCTGCAAGTCAGCTATAGCTTTGATGGCTTAACTGGGCTCAGCTAGAATTGCCTCTAGGCTACAAGCTGCGTTCCCATCTGCTCCATATCTTCTCATCCCACTAGCTATGGCATATTGTCTTTATGGTAGAGGGTAGAGGATCAGGAGGACGCCCCTATTTGGAGCCTTGGCTCTGAACTGGCACAACAACACTTCCACTCATATTCCATTGGCCTAAGCTACAGATTCACAAGGCCCATTCCAAGGTCGAAGGTGTGATGTTAATACTCTTCCTACTAGAAGTATGGACAAGTCACATGTAAAATGGTATTATTTTAGTACAAGGACGGAACAGAAAGTTGAAAACAGTAATCCTGTTTTATTCCCGAAACCATATAGTGACCTGAAAAGGAGAGTCACCATACTTCACTCCTAGCTTTACTAGATCTCCTCAGTTCATCTAATATAATAACAATAGAGTATGTATAGCTCCTCCCTTATGATTATACAGTGGAAGTGAGAAATAGATTTAAGGGCCTAGATCTGATAGATAGAGTGCCTGATGAACTATGGAATGAGGTTCGTGACGTTGTATAGGAGACACGGATCAAGACCATCCCTCTGAGAAAGAAACGCAAAAAGGAAAATGGCTGTCTGGGGAGGTCTTACAAATAGCTGTAAAAAGAAGAGAGGCAAAAAGCAAAGGAGAAAATGAAAGATAGAAGCACCTGAATGCAGAGTTTCAAAGAGTAGCAAGAAGAGATAAGAAAGTCTTCTTCAGCGATCAATGCAAAGAAACAGAGGAAAACAACAGAATGGGAAAGACTAGAGATCTCTTCAAGAAAATTAGAGATACCAAGGGAACATTTCATGCAAAAA
>SJYC01148934.1:0-21950 GCA_006408675.1 Madoqua kirkii | reverse complement strand
GTGCTTTGATTCATGGGATTGCAAAGAGTTGGACATGACTGAGCTACTGAACTGAACTGAACTGGGAATTAGAAGTACTAACGGAGAAGGCAATGGCACCCACTCCAGTACTCTTGCCTGGAAAATCCCATGGACGGAGGAGCCTGGTGGGCCACAGTCCATGGGATCCCTAAGAGTCGGACACAACTGAGCGACTTCACTTTTACTTTTCACTTTCATGCAGTGAAGAAGGAAATGGCAACCCACTCCAGTGTTCTTGCCTGGAGAATCCCAGGGATGAGGGAGCCAGGTGGGCTGCCATCTATGGGGTCGCACAGAGTTGGACACGACTGAAGCGACTTAGCAGCAGCAGCTCTCTAAGGGAACTTAGAAGAAATAAATAGGAGGAAAGCCATCCCTCATTCATTTTTACTGAGAAACAGCCTGGTTTCCTATGAATTTCTGTTCCCGAAGAGTTTCTTTACACTTCAGAAGTGAAAATCACTACCCAGGCCAGAACCCAAAACAGGGCTAGAGCAGGGGCAGAAAGTGAGAGATGGTCTCTGCCTGATCTGATCAAGAAAGGCTTCTTGGAGGAGGAGAACAGTGTTTCTTCTGAGCTAACACCTGTAAGGGCTTCCCAGGTGGCTCAGCAGTGAAGAATCTGACTGCCAATGAAGGAGACGCACGTTCAATCCCTGGGCTGGGAAGATCCCATGGAGAAGGAAATGGCAACCCACTCCAGTATCCCTGCCTGGAGAATCCCATGGAAGGAGGAGCTTGGTGGGCTATAATCCACGGGGTCGCAAAGAGTTGGATACCACCTGGTGACTGAACGACAACAATGACGAGGCCTGTATATAGGAGAACTCATGGAGCGGAGTGGGACAGTTGCCTTAAAATAAGACATAAGTGGATTTAGAATTGGCAAAAATCAATGTTGTATATGTAAGCTTTTGGAGGTAGCCTCACATGGGTAAATACCCTAAAGAAAAATGATGTGGAACACTGCTTATAAGTGGTTTTCATGAGGTCCTGACTTTTATTGAATCATGAAATATTGAGCCATTCTCTTTAATTTGAAAAAGAAAATTCAGGAGATGACACAGAAACACATCAAGGGAAGTTTGTCTGTTTGTTCCATTAAAATATTACCTGCCAGAGGAAAGCATGTACTATAATTATTACCCTTGCTCAATGCATGCTAAATATCTCCACGTGGCCAGTGGTTTATTTTCCCTTCAACTTCTCTGCCGTTATTTCAGCTATTTCAGAGAAATCAGCTCAAGCAAGTCGGTTTGAAGTTTAAAGAAATAAGACTTGGGCTCAGAGATAAATAGTATCATTGCTGCCAATTTCATTGTTTCAAATACAAGATTTTATTTTGAGAAGAAAGTTTAATTAACCAGAGGTGGATCACTAAATTCTTTGACTTTAAAATCGTACTTTCTGCAAGATTTCACCTGTGAAATTCACAGCCTTTAATTACTGCTTCACATCTTAAAAGGGAGAACCTTTCTTCTGAGTGGCTAATAACATTATTATCAGAGGTAATTACAGATTCGGGGTCTGTGGTCCATCGCACCATAATGCACGGACCACATCACTCTGGTTTTTGAACTCTGAAAGTAATTTGTTAGGGAAACACTTTCTCCCCCACCCTGAAACAGTGTTGATGTTTTGGATCTGCTGTTAATTTCTGTTCTTTTATCTTTTTAAAAAAAGTGTGAGGTGGGGGAGAAACATTTAGAAATCAGTCCTTTACTGGATGAATTTCTTCACTTCCCAGAAAGCAAGAAAACAATTGTTTCCTGTAATTGGACAGTTTGATTGGAGGCAGGTGGTGCTGAGCTGAGGAAACCGGAGCCACAAAGCCAATTTTGGCTTCAAGCACATTTCCTTGCGTTTTCAACTCCGGCAGCACAACATGGAAATTGGCTCCACAAAGCCGACTATAAATTTAGTTCCCATCTCTGTGACTAGCACCTTATCAGCCATGAAGCGCTTTAGCAACTGGGGCCAGTGTGCAAATCTGACATGATTGCAGCACTGCCCTGAGATACCCCGGCCTTCATTTCTCAGGCTGGTTCTTGCTGCCACAAAGGAGGAATTCATGAACGATTCTGGAAGCATCATGTGCCATCGTTTTTAACACACAGGGATATTTTCTTCTTCTGGGTTCGCTGACCTTCGTGTTGCTCACGCTGCATTATCTTGAGTTAATATTTGCTTTCAATATTTTGGAGTAACAGAGTGTGTTATCCACAGGTTTGTAATAGGACCACAGATTACAAACATCAGTCCAGAGAAAGGCCAAAATCAGAGGCATGGAGGATTCGCGGGAGCCATCTGACTCCTCTGCTGCTTCCCATCCAAATGTCCCCCAGCCTTTCCCTTGTTTTTCTTCCCCCACCCCCGCCTACAGCAGCTGACAAGCAATAGTCCTTCGCAGACAGAGAAGCTGCGGCTCAGAGAGGTGAATTACTTTGACCAGGGTCACACAGGAAGTTAGGAACAGAGAAGTAATAAGCTTAGAATCTAACTTCCCAGCCCACTGCTTCAAGTACATATTTCTCTATTAATTTCCTCCCTGCTGAAAATCCATAATTGAAAACAGTCATATTAAGCAACTGGACACAGTAACAGGATGGAGTTGGCAGTGAAGAAAGGCAAGAGGAAATTTATCTGATGAGTCTATCCAACCATTGTCCTTTGTATATTCTATATGTTAAATCAGTTGCTTCAAAGCTCCACTCATTTTGTCACTAATTTCTGGCCATGCTTGTTTTCTTAAAAAAATGTCAATCTGATGGTTACATAAATTTTAATCTCCTTATTTATTTTTAGTAGTTGCAAATAATCTCTTCTAATCCTAAGTAAATTGATGGCTTAAATAACCTCATTCCCAAATAAATTTCACCTGTCAATCTACATATCTGTATAGAATTATTTTACAAAAAAAAAAAAAATTGCAAAGTTTGCTTAGAGCCTTGGAATTATAACACTATTTTCCAAGGTGATTACATCAAAGGAAATACCATTAAATTTTCCTTTCCAAGCTAATGGATACCCATGGTTTAAAGTCTTGACTTCATTAATGAGAGTCTCTGAATCTAAATACCAAAGGTTTAAATGCAAACAATGAGTCTCCTCCTACTCTCTTTCCTTTTATACTTGGCTTAACAATATTCTCTAAACAATGGTCTCTAAAGACACTCCAGGAAGAATTAGAGTTGTCCTGTCTCCCAGACTGTTGGAGAAAGAATTCCTCAGCCCTTTGCATGTGTGCTCGTCAATTCAGTCATGTCCAACTCTTTGCAACCCTGTTGACAGACATATAGCCCACCAGGCTCCTCTGTCCATGGGATTTCACAGGTAAGAATACTGAAGATCCTTCTCCAAGGGATCTTCCCAACCCAGGTATCAAACCTGTGTCTCCTGCATTGCAGGCAGATTCTTTACCGAAGGTGTTACATCAAAGGAAATACCATTAAATTTTCCTTTCCAAGCTAATGGATACCCATGGTTTAAAGTCTTGACTTCATTAATGAGAGTCTCTGAATCTAAATACCAAAGGTTTAAATGCAAACAATGAGTCTCCTCCTACTCTCTTTCCTTTTATACTTGGCTTAACAATATTCTCTAAACAATGGTCTCTAAAGACACTCCAGGAAGAATTAGAGTTGTCCTGTCTCCCAGACTGTTGGAGAAAGAATTCCTCAGCCCTTTGCATGTGTGCTCGTCAATTCAGTCATGTCCAACTCTTTGCAACCCTGTTGACAGACATATAGCCCACCAGGCTCCTCTGTCCATGGGATTTCACAGGTAAGAATACTGAAGATCCTTCTCCAAGGGATCTTCCCAACCCAGGTATCAAACCTGTGTCTCCTGCATTGCAGGCAGATTCTTTACCGACTAAGCTACCAGGGAAGCCCTCCGCAGCCCTTGGCTATGTCATAATGCCCAATGCCCAAGCTTCGTGCCTCCTACCCTAGTGGCTGCTGGTGGCCAGCAGGGAACAGAGGAGATGGGCACACAAGCACTGTGACCATTTTCTAAGAAAGATCTCATGCTGATTAAACCTTTCAGAAAGCAGATTGAGTTTGCACAAGGAGACCTGGTTGATAGCTAACTCAGAAATCTTGGCCTCACGACAGAACCAATATTTTCACAGAGGTGGCACGGTCTTAAACAATGTCGTCAGTGTGCAGGACACAGGCAGCCCTTCGATGGGCATCCAGCAAGGGTAATTTTTCCTCTACCTTTTCTGGAGAAAGGGGCTGATGAAGGGTTTGGGATGGGGGATGCGAATGAGAAGGGTGGGAAGGGCAATGGGGAGTGTGAGCGCCCCTTCAGCACTGTTTCAATAGACGCAGCCACGGCCACAACTCACACAAAGCTGGCCCAGCCAGGTTCAAACAGGTTCAGGGATCTTGCTGACACCAGCCCCGCAGCTGTTTGGTTTTCCTAATATGTGCAGAAACAGCTACACGAACTTGGCTTAACCTCAATTTAACCACATAAAGTCAAAAGCATGTTGCATTTCCCCTCAGTGGGAGGCGGGCCAGCAGCAGCATCTTTCGAGCCCCTGGGCCTTAATGGACGAGGGCCGCCAGCAGAATGGCCCTTGCCTCCTTCCTTTCCGCCGGCCTCTGAGTCTCCCATCAGAGGGAGGGGTCCAGATGCTGACCCACAGAGAAAACAGCGCTTACACAACCTAGAGACGGCTCCTGGGACCTGCCAAGCATGAGGAGGGCTCCGTCACACACCGTCTGGGCATAGGCTTGGAGATCAGGAGGGTTCAGGATCCACCCCAGAGCCCCTTGTTGGCACCTAGATATCCACACGATCCTCTTGGCAGTTTCCTCCTCGGGCTGGCAGGTCCTGGCCTGCCTCCCTGGGGGGTGGTTTTAGAACAGATCAGGTTTGTGAAGCCAACACACTGCTTGCTGAATGGCTGGTACTCAGCAAACAGCTGAGGGTTGACTCATCCCTTCCGGTGGTCTCCATCCATCCAAAAGTGTCCGCATCCCCAGCCAGGCCAACAAGCCATTGGGGGCTCCTGACATGTCAACAGAAGCAGAGAACACACGGTAGACGTCGGCCACCCCTTTCTCTCACCCTTTCTCCCGGAACCCCTCCACCCCCAGCTGGAAGGGAGCGAGCATTTCACTTCTGACTCCCTCTCTCTCGTACTCACAGCCAAGCGGCCTTCCTTTGCAGCAGCCTTCCAGCCTTCCATCCCTCTCTTTCCCCTTCTTCCAACTTCTCAGGTCCTTCCTCAGCTTGAAGCCCAGCACACTGGAAAATTCACACCCTGAAATGCGGGAGACCCAGGTTCCATCCCTGGGTTGGGAAGATCCCCTGGAGAAAAAAATGGCAACCCACTCGAGTATTCTTGCCTGGAGAATCTCATGGACAGAAGAGCCTGCCGGGCTATAGTCCATGAGGTCTCAAAATGTCGGACACAGCTGAGCAACTAACACTTTTTTCTGCACTTGTACCGAGCCCCTCTCTGCTAGACACCATCAGAATTAGGCAAGGATGAGAGTGCAGCCAGCTGTCCTGGAAGCACTGTCCAGGGGAGGCGGGCTGGGCAGGAAGGACCTCACAATGTGGATCTGACATTGCTCTCCTGCCTCTTCTCAAGCTGCCCTCCTCTCTGCAGCTGAGAGTCACTCAGGGCCCTTTTCAGACGCCATCAGACGCCCTGCCTTGATTTCTGGCTCACATCTCTAAATGTCTAGGTCCTACCCAGCAACCCTAATGCAGGGTCACCCAGCCCATTTCAGACTTCTTACTACGGCTCAACCACAAATCGGTCCCTATTGTTACTAACTTTCTATGTAAATAGATCTTCCCTTCCAGCTGGGAGGCAGGGTTACTGGCATCACACAGAAACTGGTTCTCAGGCTTTGGTCTCAGCTGTGATGGAAAGACAGCCCTCTGCAGGAAACAGCTCTGCTCCAACCACTGTGCCCACAAACCCTCAGTTTAGTTTGGATGGATTTCTAGCCGAGTCCTCGACACAGCGAACACCCTTATCAGGCAGGAGGCAGACTGACGAGAGAGCTGCTTCTGCTCCATTTGGAAAGCTTCCTGCTCCTTGGGCAAGGCCTGGCCGGTCCACCAGACCCAGGCTCCATCAGATTTGGAAATCCCCCTGTCACAGTATCATCTTTCCACTCTCCCATCAGGAGGTCATCTAATTTTTCCTTGAATTTCCTTAGGGATGAAGTATTCCCGCCCGTGGGGGCAGGTCTTCCACTCTTAGATGTTTCCCATTGCTGGGAGGAATTCCCATGTATTGAGCTCCCGGTGGACACCAGCAAGTCTCAGTGCCTCCCAGCAGATTTTCGATTCACCATTGAAGATCCTGGTGTCACCATGGGCCGCCACTCGGCCTGGCATTGCCAGTATCGGTATCGTAAGAACAAGCTGTCTGCAAAGTTTCGCTTCCGCCGAGGTGTCCCTGATGCTGCGATCCACATCTTTGACCTGGAGCGGAAGGAGACGAAAGTGAGGAAGTTCCCCCTAAGCCCTGGAGGCTGCTCATATTTGTGCCGACACTTACCTGGTGAAAAGCTGCGGCAAAGACAGCTCTCGTATCTGCGTGCAGCTCCACCCCATCCACATCACCTGAATCCACAAGGCATTGTCCACACTGGAGCTGATCGGATCTGACAGGCTCCAGGCAGGTGTGCACAGTGCCTCTGCAAAGAGCCAGGGCGCAGTGGCCAGGGTCCACATGGGCCAAGTCAGAATGTCCACTCACACCAAGCTGCAGAACAGGGGGAGGTGATTGAGACCCTCCGAGGCCATGTTCAAGTTCCCTGGCCGCCAGAAGAGTCTTGTCTCCCAGAAATGGGGATTTATGAAGGTTAACGTAGATGAATTTTAAAACATGGTGGCAGAAAAGCTGGCTCCTTTCGGATGGTTGTGTGCATCCCTAATCGTGGCCCCCTGGACAAATGGCAGCCGTCCCTTCCTTATACCTGGCTGCATGCTAAGCTGCTTCAGTCGTGTCTGACTCCGTGTGACCCCATGGATTGTAGCCCACCAGGCTCTTCTGTCCATAGGATTCTCCAGGCAAGAATACTGGAGTGAGTTGTCATGCCTTCCTCCAAGGGGTCTTCCCACCCCAGGGCTCAAACCCGAAGCTCCTGCATTGGCAGGGAGTTTCTTTACCACTACTGTCATCTGAGAAGCCCCTCTTTACTCATGTCCACCAACAAATCCTACTTTCCTGTCCCCCCAAAAAATTATTGAGCACCAATTGCATGACTGTGAAGGGATAAAATGGTAAATGAGAAAAACTTAGATTCTGTCTACCTAAGCCTACCATCAAGGGATCATTACAACAAGGTAAGAAAATTATTGTGTAAAAGAAAAAAAGCAGACCAAAACAAAACACACCAAAGAGAAATAGCAGTGAGCTTCTGGTTTTGAAAATACAAGGAGTTCGTTTTCTTCTCTTCTCTTTACTTTATGTTTTTAAATGGGGAGCAATCATTATTTCTTTTTTCAGAGGTAAACTTCTGATTTAAAAGACGTGTGCCCCCACGTCACCGCCTACCCCCACCCAGGGTTTCTAGGAGAGCCTCCTGGTGCCAGGCTGTGGGCCCAGTTCAGGGATCAGCTCTGGTTCCTCTCCATGCCCTAGCAGGTCACAGGCTTTCAAGAAATACCCCCACGGGGGCAATGCAGTTGCATGAAGAGGGCACACAGGGCAGCTCTGAGTGTGAGTTCCAGCTCAGCCCATCCCCTAGTGGGGTGACCCTGGGTGTGAGGGTCCTCCAGCTCCTCTGTCCCTCCACTTCCTTCCCACAAGTTGAGCAGACCCACAGACGTGCCACATGCCATGGGCTCCTCATTAGCAGATGTGATGGTTTCAGGACTTAGTTGAACCCCAGCAACGGCCCTCATCCCGTCTCTCTGTTTTTGCTTCCATCTGACAAAGGTCACTAAGCCCATTTATCAGACTAATGCCAGGGTATTTAAAGGGTGTTTAACGTTTAACGTTGGCCCGTTAGCTGGTGTAGATGTGGCCTGTGAGTAGCTGTGTTCCTCTCCAGAGCAGGACCGAGGATAGGGCTGCAAGAGCAAGACCCAGGTTGAGGCGCCCTGGTCTAGGAGGGACTCAACAAAAGCAGGCTTTCCAGCATTTTCCACAGCAGGCAACAGTGCTTATCCTACCCTGCCCGCCTCCTGTGACCCTCACTCTGTTTCACCAGGAGAAAGTACTGGTGTGATTGGAGCCGCAGGTCCCAAAGAACATAAACAATGCTGGCAATGAGGGTCATTCTCAGATGAGCCGAGATAAACTCGTTGCCTGTTTTCCTGACCTTCACAGTCATTCACACACAATGGATGGATGATAACATTTAACTGTTTCTAATCACTGCAGACAGTGACTGCAGCCACACAATTAAAAGATGCTTGGTTCTTGGAAGAAAAGCTCTGACAAACAGACAGCATATTAAAAAGCAGAGACATCATTTTGCTGACATAAGTCTGTATAGTTAAAGCTGTGGCTTTTCCAGTAGTCATGTGTGGATTTGAGAGTTGGACCATAAAGAAGTTGAGCACAGAAGAATTGACGCTTTCAAACTGTGGTCCTGGAGAAGACTCTTGAGACCCTTGGACACTGAGGAGATCAAACCAGTCAAGCCTAAAGGAAATCAACTCTGAATATTCTTTGGAAGCACTGATGTTGAAGCACCAATACTTTGGCCATCTAATGTGAAGAACCAATTCACTGGAAAAGACCCTTAGCTGGGAAAGACCAAGGGCAGGGGGAAAAGAGGATGACAGAGGATAAGATGGTTGGATGACACCACTGAATCAACGGACTTGAGTTTGAGCAAACTCCAGAAGATAATGAAAGACAGGGAAGCCTGGCATGCTGCAGTCCAAGGGGTCGCAAACAGTTGGACATGACTGAGTGACAGACTGAACAGCAACAGCAATGACTCCCACACAGCAAAGAGTGAACTTCAGCCGTTCCACTGGGAGACTTTTAGGGTTTAAATGTGTTGTGTTCTCGGCATTAGGCATTTGTGAATACGAAATGAACCTCGTCTTTTCCTTTCCTATTCCCCGAATGAGGACAATCCCAGGAAAGGATCACCAGCGATGTTCAGGAGACGGGTGGCCTAGAGTTAGCCCTGTCTTGGATAAGTCTCCTTTCCTCTGGGGCCCCAGTTCCCAGCTGTGAGATGCATGGTCTGGACCAGCTCACAGCTCAGCGCCCTTCTAACCCCACAGCAGTAACCTCATTCCCCTCCGGTCACCGTGGTGAGTCCATCTCCGGTTTTTCTCTTCACTCTTTCAACGCCACTTAATAAGTCACCGGGCTCTCCTTCCCGTCACATTTACCTGTTCAGTGGACAAACTCTGCCAAGAACGTACAGTGCCTGGGGCAGAGGAAGCCAGCAGCGCGCACTCCTCCCCAAAGGAAGACCAGAGAACCTGGAGGTTGTGAAGACAGCCAGCCAGACAAGCCCTAGTTCCCAGACCACGGGCTCCAGACCCCTCTTGAGACCAGCTTCATTTGCCTAACTCCCAGCTGCCCCAACCCTGGGTAACCAGCAGCGAGAAGTACATCTCTCTACCTGGAGATTTACATCTGTATTGATGTGCCGGGGCTGCCGTGACAAAGCACCACAGACCAGGCGGTTTAAGCAGCAAGAATTTATTCTAAGACTGAAAGTCTGAGATCCAAGCGGCGGCAGGGTGTGTTTCCCTTGAGGCCTCTCACCTGGGCCTCAAGATGCCCTGCCTTCTCCCCATGTCCTCGTGTGATCACCCTTCTGTGTGTTTCTATGCCCTAATCTCCTCCCACTTACGGTGGGTTAGGCCCACCATGTGACCTCACATTACCTCAGTCATTTCTTTAAAAATTCTGTCTCCAAATACAGTCAGGTCTGAGGTCCTGGGAGTTACAATTTCAGGTCTGTGAATCTGAGGGAGACAACTCTGTCCATAACATTATCCATGTTATTACCCATATATTTACCCATGAGGAAGCTGAGGCTTTTCCCAGATCTCAGAGCAAACGGGGAAGGAAGGGACGCAGGAAGAAAGGAAGGAGGGGGGAAGCAAGAGACAGGTATTAGTATATTTTTTAAATCCTCCATTTGCACCTTGATGTCCTGTTTTCCAGGGCTTCCCGGCTGGCTCAACAGTAATGAAATCCCCCTCCAATGCAATAGCTGTAGGAGACCCGGGTTTGAGTGCTAGATCAGGAAAATTCCCTGGAGGAGGAAATGTCAACCCACTCCAGGAGTCTTGCCTGGAGAATCCCATGGGCAAAGCAGCCTAGTGGCTATAGTTCATGGAATCGCAAAGAACTGGACACAACTGAGGACAAACACATGCACACACCCGTGCTGCTTTCCTATTTCTTTAATGCAATGTGAAGATAAACTGAGTCGCCCCTTAAGATAGTCAAAGAAAGGCACCTGCAAGCAAAATTCCAGGGAGGCGGTACAGATGGCATCTGCTGGACACAAAGGACCCACAGAGCTGGCTGAAGTCCTTCCCGGCCTGCATTCCACTTCATGAGTCAGACCCAGCCTTCCTGTGGCTGGAATGTGTGGGCCTGCAGTGCTTATTCCTTCTCACTTTGTGATGAGGCTTCTGATAAGGGTGACCCTCCCTCCGACAGGTGCGATCCTACACCCTGGCTCACCCTCTCCTGTGGGTGTCAGACCCAGGACCTCACACGTGCTGGCCACCCCCCACCCCTTTCCAGCCTATCAGAACAGCCATGTCCATCTCCTCCTGGCTGGGAACTCAGCAACTGGGCACTGCTGGTGTTTGTTCGAAGGTTCAGTATCTGAGACTCATGACTAAATTCAGTAATAACACCACAATTTCACCAAAAAGCATTATAGTGATTACTGAGTTATATTAGGAGCTTATTTAAGATAACATCTTATTTGCACAATGTAGTTCAAATAGATGGTTAGAGCAGAGAGCGCAGTTGTTAAACTCCTGTGTACATTAGCATAATCACACTGGAAGTGTGTGCCACTTTTAAACATATGAACAGCTAAAATCGAAAGCATAAATATATGTCTTTTAAGGTGGTGGCACAGTTAGAATAAGACGGTTTAGGTTTATATGTAAACAGGAATTTAGTTGTCTCTTTAGCACAGTACAGTAGGCTGTAAAAATCTCTCCAAGACAGGTTTGTTAAAGAAGCCAAATCTCTCATCCCAAACTGCTGCATTTCATTAATAGTAGTTTCTGTTTATCAGATACTTTCTCTGTGCCAGGCACAGGGCTGGGCACCTTACGTAACTCTCTCATGTCATTTATTCCTCCTTGCACGATGGCACTAAATATTATTATCCCCATTGGAAAGATGATAAAATCGAGGCTCCAAGAGGTGAGATGACTTGTCTGAGGCCACACAGCTAGAACGAGAATTCAGATCTCATTGCCTGCACCTCTGTCATTGCAGTTGTTCAGTCACCAAGTTGTATCCAACTCTTCAAGACCCCATGGATGGCAGCACGCCAGGCTTCCCTGTCCTTCACCATCTCCCAGGGCTTGCTCAAACTCAGGCCCATTAAGTCGATGGTGCCATCCAACCATCTCATCCTCTGTCACCCCCTTCTCCTCCTGCCCTCAATCTTTCCCAGCATCACGGTTTTTTCCACTGAGTTGACTCTGCATCAGGTGGCCCAAATATTGGTGCTTTAGCTTCCACATCAATCCTTCCAGTGACTATTCAGGGTTGATGTCCTCCTGGGTTACCTGTCAAAAAGTGGGGTGTGTCCAGCCAAGGCTCAGGGGTCTCCAGCAGCCACCAGGGATCTCTAAATGACCCTGGTTGCAGAACCCTCACTCAGCTCCAGAGCATGGAGGGAAAGCAAGCCCAGAGCCTAAGCAGTGAGGGCAGCCTTCTACACGGACGCTCTGCCCCGCCCTGAGACCCAGGCAGCGCTGGGGGTGCTCCATGATGGAAACCAGCAGCCCTCGGGGCATGTGGGAACTTCCAGGGAAAGACTGAGGGCAGGAGGAGAAGGGGGTGACAGAGCCCCTGACCCCTCACCTTGCTGCCCCCCACAGCCATCCCAGTCAGAAGCCTGAATGGTGCTCTCACCTGGTGGAGACTCATCCCTGCTCCATGTCGTTCATCACAGCCTAGCAGATGGCTTTCTGTGCTGGACTTTGTGTTTCTTAAAAGAGAAGCGTGACCTGTGACCGCTGGGCAGCTCAGGTCAGCTCCAGGCCACGCACACCAGCCCAGCAGCCTCCCAGCTCCAATGCTGTGCTTGAGTTGCCTTCAGACCACCACGTCTAGTACTTCTTCCCCAGTCATTCAAAAACACAGTTATTCTCTCGGTATTTCCAGGGGATTGGTCCACAATTCTTGGGCGCTCACCCCCTATACAAAATAATGCAACACTCACATATAACCTACGGCATCCTCTCTTAGACGGGAAGTCACCTCTAGATGACCTGTCGTCCGGATACAAGGCAAATACTGTGCCAACAGTTGCGTCATGGCAAATTCAAGTTATGCTTGATTGAAACTTTCTAGAGTTTATTTTTTCAAATATTTTTGATCCATGATTGGTTGAAAACACAGATACAAAATGAAAAAAAGGAGGCTGACTATGGTCCAAACTAGTGTAGTCTAAACACTAGGCTCACCTAGGATTCCTTCCAACAACAGCTTCCACATGGCTCCTCCCTGAACTTATGAGGAATGGTAATTAGTCAGCTCCATTGACTACTTTGAGTTCAGCTCCAACACTCTGGTTAAGACAGTATGACTGGAAATTTACCAATTATACAGTATATCCTTAAGCATGTATTATATGACACATATAGGGCTTCTCTAGTGGCTCAGACGGTAAAGAACTTGCCTGCAATGCAAGAGACCCAGCTTCTAGAGAATGGATTGACTACCCACTCCAGTATCAATATGCAGGCTTGAGTGCTAAGTTGTTTCAGTCGTGTCTGACTCTGTGCAACATCAAGGACTGTAGCCCACTAGGCTCTTCTGTCCATGGGATTCTCCAGGCAAGAATACTGGAGTGGGTTGCTGTGCCCTCCTCCAGGGGAATCTTCCTGATCCAGGGATCGAACCCCCAACACCTGTCTCTTATACACATCTCTAGTGTAGTCTAAACACTAGGCTCACCTAGGATTCCTTCCAACAACAGCTTCCACATGGCTCCTCCCTGAACTTATGAGGAATGGTAATTAGTCAGCTCCATTGACTACTTTGAGTTCAGCTCCAACACTCTGGTTAAGACAGTATGACTGGAAATTTACCAATTATACAGTATATCCTTAAGCATGTATTATATGACACATATAGGGCTTCTCTAGTGGCTCAGACGGTAAAGAACTTGCCTGCAATGCAAGAGACCCAGCTTCTAGAGAATGGATTGACTACCCACTCCAGTATCAATATGCAGGCTTGAGTGCTAAGTTGTTTCAGTCGTGTCTGACTCTGTGCAACATCAAGGACTGTAGCCCACTAGGCTCTTCTGTCCATGGGATTCTCCAGGCAAGAATACTGGAGTGGGTTGCTGTGCCCTCCTCCAGGGGAATCTTCCTGATCCAGGGATCGAACCCCCGTCTCTTAAATCTACCTACATGGGCAGGCAGGTTCTTTACCACTAGAGACACCTGGGAAGCCCCAGTATATATATAGCTTATATATATATGTGTGTGTGTGTGTGTGTGTGTGTGTGTATACTTACTTTCTATACTTTATGTATATATTTACTTGTGTTCTGTGCTTAGTCATTCAGTCATGTCTGACTCTTTGCAACTCTGTGGACTATAGCCCGCCAGACTCCTCTGTCCATGGGATTTCCCAGGCAAGAACACTGGAGAGGGTTACCATTTCCTACTCCAAGGGACCTTTCCAAACCCAGGGATCAAACCTGCATTGAAGGCAGATTCTTTACCCTTGGAGCCATTGTGGAAGCCCATATACTTACTTAATCATGTATTGTATGTCACATGTAACATAAATTCATGTCATGTCACACTTCGAGCCACACTGCAGAGAAGGAGTAAATTTGCTAAAGCTTCTTACAAGTGTTTCCTTTGAGCATCAGAACATGCCGCAGTAATGGTGATCCTGCTCTCTCTCTGCACACACTGCCCCGGTGGATCTTGGAAGCCTGAAGCAATGCCAAGATCTCTCTTCAGGTCCTAGCTCCCTCCTCTTCCGCTGTAGGACCTGGGCTGAGGGTCTGGCCCCAGGTGTAAACTGAGGCAGTCAGAGCAGGGACCCCACAGAGTGGGTGTGAGGATGAAAGCCCCAAGCAACGTGCCCAGCACGCACGGGACACCAAGCTGAGAGGAGCTGGAGTTCATATTAGACACACTGGAGTGTCTCTCTTGGAATGTAACCTACTGTGCACAGCTTACTCTACGGGGCTGTGTCTACACAGAGCGTACCTAGAAAAACTCCCTCATCAGCTGTCCCAGGCTTTCTAATATCACTGCATCCCAGGTGTGCTGGGACAGTGATGGACAGAAGCCATCCTCATAGTCCCCGAGCCCTTGCAATCATTTGTGTCGGCCCTGGACAGAGTCCCCTCCCACAGCAGTGTCAGTTCCTTCCCTTGTCTCTGGATGCTCTCACGGGGTAGCACAGAGGACCCTGGCAAACGCTTATTACTAGAAAGATGTTGCCAAGTTTGCTGATGGTTGATGACTTTTTAATTTTCCTTATTTATTGTTGTTTGTTTGTTCATTGGCTATGCTGGGTCTTCTTGCCATGCAGGCTTGTCTCTCTCTTTGCAGCGAGCTGCTTTCCCATACCCTGGCTTCTTTTGCGGAATATAGGCTCCAGGACACGTGGGCTCAGTAGCTGTAGGGCACAGGCTTTAGCTCCGAGGCCTGTGGGATCCTACCAGACCAGGGATCGAACCCATGTCTCCTGCATTGGCAGGTGATTCTTCACCACTGAGCCACCAGGAAAGTCCAGCTGATTTAAGAAGACAGACAGATTTAAATACTGGTTTCGCTTTGTTTCCCCTAGTAGCCAACCAAAGGCAGATTCTAACCTGGTAGACACACCTGTGTGTAGCAAATGGGTGAGTTCACCCAGTCCCCAGGCTGGCCTTGGACCTGTCAGTCTTATAAAAATAATAAGAGGAACTGTGAGCCTGTTGAATGCCCACAGGCACTGCACACTGCAGTGGGGAGGTGGGGAGGAGGGGAGAAAGTTCACATGGTCTGTGGCCCATCCTTCCCCCATGAGATAGGTAGTGTTAGCCCCATTTCACAGATGAGCAAACTGACACCCAGCAAGTCTCATTTGCCAAAGGTCACACAGCTGCTCAGTGTTTATCTACACTTGAAAAGAGAAAGGCACTGATGTCTGTTCTAGGAATTAGGCACATCGATGCTGAGAACACTTAAAAATAGCCCTGTGCATTTTCCCATTTTTGAAACAGGTTTACTAATCAGGGACACGGCTCAAAAAATCCAGCAAAATGACTCAGTTCCTAGCAAAATGTCACGGCTCCCCATCGCTTTGGGACAACCCCAGCAAAGCCTGCAAAGAGAGACAGAGAGAGAAGAAAAGAAAGCATCGCGCGATGGCCAGAGCCATTTCCTCGTGTCACCCTGCAGCAGCCTATCCATTAGCTGAGGGCGAGGGGCTCACAAGGCGAGAACACCCGCTGTAAAGGCAAAGGCAGGCTGGAGGGCTCACTTCCTGTCTTCTAAATATACGCTCGTTCTGATGGTATCTCGCCCCCTGCGTCATGGAGCATGATCACCCTTTACTGTGCAGATAGCTCAGGGACTCCTCAGCCAGGAGGAGGCCAGCCTTTCTAAAGGCCTTCAGGAGCAGTATGCTCAAGCCCTGCTCCAGCCCCGGGCAGTCTCTTCCCCTGCTCCTCTCTAACTCCTTTTCTCCCTCCTGCTCCTCCCCATTCTGCTCCTCCTCCTCCCTCCTCTCCACCCTTCTCCTCCTCTCCATCCTTCTCTCTGTCCTCCCCTCTCCCCTCCCCCTTCCTCCCCAGCCAGGCACTTCCAGCCTCAGGGTGGGCAGCCACATCCAGTAGCTGCGCTCTCCATGAATGTTATCAGAGGAAACACTTGAGACCCAAGAGGCAAACAGAAACCATCCACACCTGGGGCTCTCCGCCTCCAGACGCCCCAGCCTCCATCCAGGTGTCCTCAGGGGAGAAAGGGCCCATTCAGGTCCGTGGCCGCGTTCCTCAAATGCGGCAGAAAGAAACGGAACACACACAACGGAGGCAGCAGAGCTTCCCAGCAGCCTCGGAGCGAAGACCGCCCAAGCCGCTCAGCGGATGCCCGACCCTCAGCCTTGGATCAGTGGTCCACTGGGACCTGCGGCTCCTCCTCGGGTGGCCTGAGGATGAAGTGGCATGTTGCCCTGAACCATGCGTAACACGTGCTCAGCACTGGACTGGGAGAGACCGGGCCCCCACTCTGGACCTGGTACATTTCCACGGTCTCCTTCAACACCGACAACTGGGCTCCTTCTCACGATCATTACCAGTATCTACGTCCATTTCGTTGCTCCAGATGGGAAATCAAAGCTCAGGCAGGTGAAGGAACCCGGCCAGTATCACAGAGCTTGGAAGCGGTGGGTCTGGAATTCTAATCCTGTGGAACAGAGGCCCACCTTCGTCCTTCTGCGGCTCAGCATCTGCCCCCAGGCAGTCCATGCCCCTGGCTGGTCACAGAGACAATATTCTCAAGGGTGCGATGGGGAAAGAGGCTTAGAAATGGAGGTCAGGCGCCTGCGTGTAGAAGGACACACGTGACTGCCTCAAAGCCTGCACAGCGCCAGGAGCAGGGTGACCAGCATGGATGTTCCCTTCCTGACAGGCCAAACTCCCCAAATACTTAAAGGCACCTCAATATTCAGAGACCACCAACTTTAATATAAATAATACTAGGTAGCTTACATTAACTGATTTCCTGCTACATGCCAGGGGCTGTACACATGTCAATAATATATTCAGGTATCCACAATCACTTAATCTTCACCATCCACAATCACTTAATCTTCACCACAGCCTTCCAAGGTAGGTTCTAGTGACCGTCATCATTTGTATTTTAGAGGTGCTGGAGAAGACTCTTGAGAGTCCCTTGGACTACAAGATCAAGCCAGTCAATCCTAAAGGAAATCAACCCTGAATACGCACTGATGCTACAGCTCCAATACTTTGGCCACCGGATGCGAAGAGCTGACTCATTGGAAAAGACCCTGATGGTGGGAAAGACTGAAGGCAGGAGGAGAAAGCGGCAGAAAGAAACGGAACACACACAACAGGAGGCAGCAGAGCTTCCCAGCAGCCTCGGAGCGAAGACCGCCCAAGCCGCTCAGCGGATGCCCGACCCTCAGCCTTGGATCAGTGGTCCACTGGGACCTGCGGCTCCTCCTCGGGTGGCCTGAGGATGAAGTGGCATGTTGCCCTGAACCATGCGTAACACGTGCTCAGCACTGGACTGGGAGAGACCGGGCCCCCACTCTGGACCTGGTACATTTCCACGGTCTCCTTCAACACCGACAACTGGGCTCCTTCTCACGATCATTACCAGTATCTACGTCCATTTCGTTGCTCCAGATGGGAAATCAAAGCTCAGGCAGGTGAAGGAACCCGGCCAGTATCACAGAGCTTGGAAGCGGTGGGTCTGGAATTCTAATCCTGTGGAACAGAGGCCCACCTTCGTCCTTCTGCGGCTCAGCATCTGCCCCCAGGCAGTCCATGCCCCTGGCTGGTCACAGAGACAATATTCTCAAGGGTGCGATGGGGAAAGAGGCTTAGAAATGGAGGTCAGGCGCCTGCGTGTAGAAGGACACACGTGACTGCCTCAAAGCCTGCACAGCGCCAGGAGCAGGGTGACCAGCATGGATGTTCCCTTCCTGACAGGCCAAACTCCCCAAATACTTAAAGGCACCTCAATATTCAGAGACCACCAACTTTAATATAAATAATACTAGGTAGCTTACATTAACTGATTTCCTGCTACATGCCAGGGGCTGTACACATGTCAATAATATATTCAGGTATCCACAATCACTTAATCTTCACCATCCACAATCACTTAATCTTCACCACAGCCTTCCAAGGTAGGTTCTAGTGACCGTCATCATTTGTATTTTAGAGGTGCTGGAGAAGACTCTTGAGAGTCCCTTGGACTACAAGATCAAGCCAGTCAATCCTAAAGGAAATCAACCCTGAATACGCACTGATGCTACAGCTCCAATACTTTGGCCACCGGATGCGAAGAGCTGACTCATTGGAAAAGACCCTGATGGTGGGAAAGACTGAAGGCAGGAGGAGAAGGGGGCGACAGAGGATGAGATGGTTGGATAGCATCATCTATTCAATAGGCATGGATTTGAGCACACTCCAGGAAATCGTGCGAGACAGGGTAGTGTAGCGTGCTGCAGCCCACGGGGTCACAAAGGGTCGGACATGACTTAGGGACTGAACAAAGAGCAAGTGAAGAAACCAAGCTGGAGAGCAGAGAAGAGGTGTGGTTAATATCACCCAGCTGGGAACTGGTGCGGCCTGGGGTCAAGTCAGCCAGCTGGGCTCTGGCATCTGTACTTTAATCAGTGTGCTATTTTTCTTTGTAGGATTGTGTTTTAATTTTTCAAAGGCTGACGTGGGGATGAGCTCCCAAGGGCATCCAGGGGTTCCCACTGTGGTGGAGAGTCACTTCCTGTCGGAGTCCTTCATGACAGATCACCGAGGTCAGAGGCCAGGGGTCACCCTGCTTCCTCCTCAGACTCACCCCACTTCCCAGGGCCGGCGTGGCTCAGCCACACTGATAAGAGGGGTTTCTGTGGTACTTCTCCAGTACTCCAGGGACCACCCCTGAATGCCTCCTACATGCCCTAAACAGCAGCCTCTTCCTGGGTTGGGGAGAGGGAAGGGGTCAGCTCACTCCTGAGAGAGAGTGGGGGGCAGGAGATGTCTCCATGCAGGCTGGGGGTTTGGGGTCCTCTCCAGGCCTCAGGCCAGCACCCCTTCTTGTCCCGCTGGCCCACAGGGGGAGGAGAGCAGCTAAACCCCATGCTCTCGGAGGTTCTGAGAAGTGAGAGCTCGTTCTCAGAGCTGGGGCAAGAGCCTCGGGTGGGCAGTCATTTGCTGTGTGACCTTGGATGTGTCCCCGAGGTTGCTGGTGCTGATAGGAAGTGGTTAGGGTGACACCCAAAACCATCCCTTCTGGAAAGCAGTCAACTCAGAGCACCCACCTCAAGGTGACTTGACTGGGCCTCCTCGGGGCAGGACCCCTGAGTCTTGCAGCCCATGTTTCCCTGGTCCCGGTGACCCTCAGGCTGCTCAGTTACCCCTCCCCTCCTCTCTCATGAATGATGGGGGGCTGTCACCGATCGGTATGACCATGGACCACCCCAGACAGTGTGTATGGAGCCAGGCCTCACCCCATCGCTGTGGCCGTAAGTGAGCATCTCTTCCCAAAAGGGCACTCAGAGATGTCTTGTTGGTACCTTGGAAGCAGCTTGGTGAGAGTATTCACACCACAGAAACGGGCAGACAAGGACTTTGTTTTTGTCTTTCCTTCAGTCAATTGTTAAACATTTGCCAGCATGTGGTTACCACTCACTAGAGCCCATGCGTGGACAGGCAGAGGGGACCCCACACTAAAGGCTCCATTCCCCTCTCTTTGACTCCCAAGGGGACAAGACCATTTACTACTGCTGGTCGAGGGCACAGGACCTGCACAGTGGGACACAGGTTCCCCTCCCAGCCCCATGGTGCCATGCAGCCCTTAAAGTATCATCCTGAATGTCTCAGAGCTGACCGAGCAGTCATCTGCCATCTGCAGAAGGAGGTCACCACTAGAAACGGCAAACGAGACAGGGCCTTCCTAGACGCTGTTGCTCCAGCAACAATCCACTGTTGCTTGGGTTTTACCAAGCGTTCTGAAGTTTTCTTTCTCCTAACTTGCTTTGATCTTCATGAGCTCTTAGAAACCTCCTCCAGAGAAGGGCACTCAAAGTCTGGAAAACCCAGAAACAAAGGGTTGCTGTTCACAGAAGGGCTTGTTAGACTTGCCCAACTCAAGACCCAAAGCCTGAGCTGAAGACTCTGAGCAAGTGTGCTCAGTGACTCAGTCGTGTCTGATTCTTTGCAAGCCCATTGACTGTAGCCCTTGAGTCCTCTCTCCATGGGATTCTCCGGGTAAGATTACCGGACTAGGTCGCCATTTCCTCCTTCAGGGAATCTTCCCAACCCAGGGATCGAACTCACATCTCCTGGGTCTCCTGAATTGACAGGTAGATTCTTCACCATCAGCACCACCTGGGAAGCCCCTAAGTGGAGTCACCCTCAGGAAAAGCAAAGCCACATGTTCCTTAACACTCTTTACACTCTCATCCGAGTCATCTGATTCGAGGACTGATTCAGATCCTCTTCCCATTTCTGCTTCATGTCATGTCGTCAATGACCACCTTCAGTGGGTGAACAGAATTAGAAACATACGTCAGCTTCTATAGCAAGACAGTGATTTTCCTGAGAAGTCAGTTTCAACACTGCCCTCTGGAAGAAGAGTCAGCAATAGAATCATGAATACTCACCAAGTAAATGTTCTGAGGATGGGATCTGGCCTTCCCAGCTCCTGCCCCTGCCCACACTGGCGCTTCCCTGGGTGAGCCCTGCCTCCATCCTCCATGCCCAGGGTCCGGGCACTAGGGTCTTCCTACACACTCAAACTTCGACTCAGCTACAGGTAAATGGCCAGCCCCCACCACCACCCCCAACAAACAGAAGCCCCACAGCTCTCCCCAGGCTATCTCCTGAATCAGTTCTTTCATCTACTAATAGCGAATTGCATCTCCTGCTTTGTTTGATTTTAATTAAGTTTTTTAATGGAAAAAGTCACATACACATGTGGTACCAACAACAACAAAAAAAGAGTAGGAAAGGATACACAATAAAAAACTGACCTCTCTCCTCTCTAAGATCCCACATCTTATTCCCCAGAGGCAATTACTGTCACAAGTCCCCTGGAAACTCTGCCTGTGGAGTTCTTTACATGCAAGGGGCAAACCTTATTTGCTGGCTGACTTGACAGCATTGTTAGACACTTTCCTTGCTCTCATGCTGCAAAGCCTCGCTTTCCCAGCCTTCCCTGCAGCTGGGGATAAGCAGGTGAGACCCTGTCCTGGACAATGAGATATGGGGGTGAGATGGCCCATGGCGAGGGAGGAGGAGCCAGGGGGCAATTTGGAATCTCTCAATTTCAAGATTAAAAAAAAAATGATATCTGGCACTGACCAGCACCCCCTTCTCATTCTTTATACTTAGATGTGATCTTCAGAGCCACAGCAGCCGTTCTGGGGCCATGAGGAAACTAGTGTAAGGCTCTAAAGCCAACACCTTTCCTGAAGGTGACATGGTAAAGAAGGACACTGGGCCCCTGACGACCCTGGTAAGCAGCAACTGCTCCCCTTCAGATGCGGGATTATATAAGAGAAACAAACATGTGATTTGTTCCCACTAGTGTTAGTCCGTGGATCCTACAAGTCTGTCTTATTCTTTTCAATATCGCCAGAGTACTCCACTGTATAGCCTGTATTTCAGATAAACCCTGATCCCCTTCTAATCACGGACATTTCTGTTGTTACGATTTTGTCCCATTACCCATGATGCCTCCACAAGCATCTTGGTAGGTGGATCTCCATATGCATGTGGACACCCATCTGTGGCCATTTTTCAATAGATCTTGTTCTTGCTGCCACTGCCTCCCTTGACTGGACATTCTGAGCTCCTCTTCCTCTCCCAGCCCATCATTAAGGGTTCACACTCAGGGTCCCCTTTTCCTTCACTCACCCCCCTGCCCAGCCCTGAATCCTGAGACACCCTCGGCCTTGGCCAGTGTTCTGGGTTCCCACAACCCACTGACCCAGTTTGGGTAAATACCTTTAGCTTTCCTCCTCTGGGACAAGGCCCAGGCTTGCTCTAAGCTGG
>SJYC01148933.1:0-58505 GCA_006408675.1 Madoqua kirkii | reverse complement strand
AGAAGAGCTGCAAGCACCCAGGTCGGCTCCTCTAGCCCTACCCCGGAGCCATTTCTGGAGCCCACCTTCCCCATCGGGTCCTCTCCTGCTCCGGAGAACTGGTCCACCTCAGAGCCCGAGGCCCAGCTCCCACAGGAAGCACGTGAGCAGCCACACCCCAGCCCCAGTCAGGCCCTGGCCCCGGTTTCAGCACCTGTAACCAACCTCAGGAATTCACACCAGAAACCCAACCTCACACCCCAACCCAAATCCCACTCATCAATAGAAGCTGACAAATACCACTGTGGGTGGAAATGGACGCACAGAGATGGGAGACCAGATAACTCAGAACACTCAAAACGCCCATGCGTCTTTGGTACCAGTGACTGCAGACACACTTCACATTCTATCAAATCAGACTGGCTTGTGATCTCCAGCCTGTATCCGGCCAGCCAAGGTACACTAAGAGCTGAAACATATTTGAGGGTGGCAGCGGCCAGTGGAGGCTTAACCCAGGCATGCTGATAACATTTTTCAGCATAATGTTTTGTGTTCCAGGGCAAAAAGCCATCTTCTTTGATGGGCAGATTTGCAAAGCTGATTCCAATATGAGGCTGGGACTGGCCACAGGCCAGGGCTCTGGGCTCCCTGGGCCATGTCTCCTGACCCCTCTCCAGTCCTCCCTCCATCACCCATCCACACACATCTGGGCCCACAGGAACATCAGGGAGAGGGGTGGCCTTCCAAGATCAGCAAGTCCAGTGCCCTGATGTTGTGTAGTTAGGGAAACAGGAGTCAAAAGGTAACAATCACTTAGCAACAGCGGGAGGGGCAGAAGGGACACGATGCTTGTCTGAGCATGGCTACACTGTCTCTGCAGCTACACTGGGCTCGAAGGCTTCTTTGAGATACTCGGGGCTGTCTCCCTCCCACAGTCAGAGACTGGAGGCTGGCAGAGGGGAAAGAACTCATTCTAGCTTACACATCTTGTGAGGAGCAGGGCTTGGACATGAACTCAGCTGCCCAGCTCTCCATCCAGGCTCCTTCTGCCATGGCCCCCTGATGCCACTCCTGGCATCCGAGTGAAAACTGAGGGTTGGAGAGCAAGAGTGTGATAAGGAGAGAAATGAGTGGTTATGATTAAAACGAAAATGCAAATAAAACACCCAAAATCAGCAGGTGTTCGTAAAGCCCTACCTTTCTTCTTAAGTAAGCAAGCACCTGAAAACCATAATAACAGGGCATTTCAGATAGAGAGAGAGAAGGTACCCTGAAAGAGCTCCCACTGCCCAAAGCTGGATCGTGTGTGAGCAACAGTGTAAGGAGCATGGTACTGGATCATAACCCGAAGCTTAAATATCTTGGAGTCCTCACCCATGTAAATAAAACATACTAAGTGAAGTCAGACAGAGAAATAGCCTATTCCCTTGTATGTGGAATCTAAAAAGAAATGATACAAACAAATGTATTTAGGAAACAGACTCACAGAATTAGAGAACAAGCTTACGGTTACCGGGGTGGGAAAGGATGGGAGGAAGAGATGGGTAGGGAGTTTGGGCTAGACAGGTACACACTGCTATATATAAAATGGATCACCTACAAGGAACACCTATACAGCACAGGGAACTCAGCTCAAAGCCATGTGGCAGCCTGGATAGGCGGGGAGTGTGGGGGAGGACAGCAACATGTGTATGTATGGCTGAGTCGACTTACTTTCTACCCGAAACGATCCCAACCTTTTAATCTGCTATGCGTGCCTGAGTGCTAAGTCGCTTCAGTCGCGTCCAACTCTTTGCAACCCCAGGGACTGTGGCCCGTCAAGGCTCCTCTCTCCATGGGATTCTCCAGGTAAGAAAATTGAAGTGGGTTGCCATGCCCTCCTCCAGGGATCTTTCTGACCCAGGGATCAAACCTGCGTCTCTCCCGTCTCCTGCATTGGCACACAGGTTCTTTACCACTGCCACCACCCAGGAGTTTGCTATATGCCAATATAAAACAATAAAACTTTAAAAAAAAAAAAAAGGGATCCATGGCAAATAAAAAAATAACTGAAAAAATAATTAATGGGGAGAAACTATTCAGCCTGACAGAATTCCACAGACTTCATGTAGATACGCCCCCCTGCAAGAGGAGGAGGGGGACCACCTTCTGCCGTGGGTTCCGCTCTGCGACGTGCCTCTGAAGAACAAGGACAGCCAGAGGGGAGACAGGACCGTGGAGGAGCCTGGCGGACCCTGCCGCCGTCAGCCAGGTGATCGAGGCCAGCGTGGCCGTGATGAGTCATGGGACAGGATGAATACAGGCTTCGGCTTTGTGGTCTTCCTACCAAAACCCATACCCTAGTCTAAGCATGAGAAAAACACCAGCCAAGACCAGAACACAGGGCTCTACAAAATAACCTGCCCTCAAACAAGGTCACACACAACAAGGAGAGTCTGAAGGCAGCAAAGATCAGAAGAGGCCAAGGAGATGTGACCATTAAATAAATGAAAGGAGGTTTCCTGGGGGGCGGGGGCGGGGGGGGACTGGCACAGAAAAAGGATTTGGGGGGAAACCCCCAAAACCCATAGCATCTCACTGACAGTGGTGGACAGATGCCGGTGCTTCATTGTGACAAATGACTACGGCTTTGCCGGCTGCCAACAAGAAGGGGACAGGTGTGGGGGGTGGATTCTCTCTGCACCCTTGCGACTGCTCTGTTAATGCACAGCTCTTCTGAGTGAAAGGCTTATATTCACAGTAAATAACAATGCAGAGATGCTGGCAATCCTAACAGAAGCTGGGCTTCGCTCACCACCCATTCGACGGATCTGGGGATTGGAACAGGCTAGACCACTCCAGTTCAAGTAAACCAGGGTCTCCGAGCCTGGGGCCTGAAACCTGGACGTCCACAAGGTCCCGATGAGTGTCCCCTGCCGTTTGGAGGTGAAACCACTCACCAGGGTGAGACAGGAATCAAGTCCTAAGGGCTTCCGTGGAGGCACATGGAATTCTAAACAAATACTGGCATCCTCCACGAATGAGAAAGGGCCGCACTGAACGCGTTTCCTCCCGGCCTGCCAGACTTCTAAAGGTCTCATTGTTGCATCTCCTCCAGCAGCTACCCACCTCCCAGCCCAGGGAGTGCTGGATGGCTGTGGAAATCAGGTGGTGGAGGGGTTCAAATTTCCTCTCAGTGTGAAAATGCAAAGTGACCTGGGCTAGCGAGGAAAAGAGCAGGTGTCCTCTTTCGTCCAGCTGGGGTCACTGTCCCCTAAGGGGCCCCCCCGGCCGGCCCTTCCTGCCACACCGAGGTCTTGGACTTAACTGGCTTGAGCTCCCAGAGGGGGACCCCAGGAGCACTAACACCACAGCAGGCCCCCGGGAAGACCTGAGCTCCGAGCCCCGAGTTGCTTGGCAAAGAGGGGAGCCATTTCCGACTGGGGAGGACTGGCCCCAAGCCAGCAAGTCCCCAGATGCCTTGCAATGCACACCTGAACAGGGTAAGAGAATAGGTGTGTGTAAACAGTATTTGAAAGAGAAAATAGCTGTACAAATACAGCACTTGTTAACACAGGTGTTTATAGGTGGAATTATTTTTCCAGGGCTGCTGTCTCCCAACCTTCTTTGTAAGTCACAGATCACACCTGCAGGGACTTTCCTATGAAATGAAGCCACAAAGGGGAAATGGATAGTCCGTATGGACTTTACGAAGCAGGAGTCCAGTGATCGGCGGCAGGCCTGGCTCGCTTTCACCCAGTTTCTCCCTTGCTGGAGTTACTTTTTTTTTTTTTTTTTTTTTTTTAACCTGCTCTAACAGGATCCAGCCTGTTCAGGGCTTCCTGCTCAGCTCTGAAGCTGCCCATGACCACCCGAGGGCAGTCTCATCGAGACGGAGGCTTCCCCAGGGCCAGCGGGCACTGTTCGCTTCCTCGGCAGTATTATCTTATTCTGCTCCCTCTCTCTTCCCCGGGGGAAGTCTCATTGTTCCTATTCTGTGGACAACGAAACCAAAGACACTTGTCCGAAGTCACAGAGTTGATAAGTGGAGGACTCCTGGGCAGACATCACCTCCAATGGGGGCTGAGTCCAAAGCTGCTAGGACAGGACACCCCTGGGGACAGGGCTCTCTGGAGAGGCACAGACTCATTCAGCTCAAAAAGGAGAGTTTATTGGTTTGTTACTCCTCATAGAAGGAGGGCTTCCTTGGTGGCTCAGACAGTAAAGAATCTGCCTACAATGCAGGAGTCCCAGGTTCGATGCCTGTTTAGGGAAGATCCTCCTGGAGAAGGGAATGGCAACCCACCCCAGTATTCTTGCCTGGAGAACGCCATGGACAGACGAGCCTGGCGGGGTACAATCCACGGGGCCACAAAGAGTCAGACAGGACTGAGCGACTAACACACTTTCATAGAAGAAGGCAGCGCTGTCAGGCGGCGATGGGTTTACAAAGCATTAAAAGCATTAAACGATCGAACCCGGGTCTCCCGCAGTGTAGGCAGACGCTTTACTGTCCAAGCTACCAGGGAAGCCAAAAGCTACGGAAGAGAAACTTAATACCACCCAATGGCACACTCAAAAACGGTGACGTGAAGTGAAGTGAAGTGATGTCCGAGTCTATCTTAAATAGAGAGAACATCCTATTCTGCATGAAAACCTAACCCAAAGGAGGTGAGTTTGGTTTTCAGTGAATCTGTCTGTTTCTGGTAACACCCAGTTTTTGTATCTGCGCTCAGCTCTGTCCCCGAAAAGACCTCCCCTTAGAGGAGCCTCTTATTCATGCAGATATGAGGAGAAAATTTCCCCACCTTGGGGGGAAGCCCTCAAAGGTGAAACAGCCCAAGTGCAGACGGTTCAGAGCGAGGTGCGAAGGGCTCCAGTCCCCAGTCTCAAAGGCCAGGAAGGGTGAGGAGGGACGTGGGAGGTGGAGGGTGGCGGGCACAGCACACTTGGCAGAATGACGGGCACTAGGCGAGTGAGCAGCAAGGGGACCGGGGGCAGCAGCAGCCCCGGCGCGGGCCCTCCCCTCGCCCTGGCGTCTGTGGAATGTGGCAGCTCTCAGGACCCTGGGAGGGCTCTCTCTCTCTTGGAAAGGGACAGGGAGGAAAGAGGGGGCCGGCAGACCCTGTGGCCAGCTGACCAGAGGCCACTGAGGGGAAAGCCTGGCTGGAGGTGCCCGGGGCTGAACGGGAGGGCATGGGGAAGCGTGGGAGAGGCTGGGTCCCCACAAGCACCCAGATGGGGTTCAGACAGTGCTGGTGGGACTCAGGATGTGTGATCCCTGTGGCGAGGGAGGAACTGGGCTCCTTTGCCATTAGTAGCTTTTGATGTCACTGCATCTGCAAATCAGGGAAAACTTTATTACTCATTAAACTTTATTACTTGGTTTTAGCAGCTAAGGCTTCCCTTGTGGCTCAGCTGGTAAAGAATCCGCCTGCAATGCAGGACACCTGGGTTCGATCCCTGGGTTGGGAAGATCCCCTGGAGAAGGGAAAGGCTACTCACTCCAATGTTCTGGCCTGGAGAATTCCATCGACTGTATAGTCCATGGAGTCACAAAGAATAGGACACGACTGAGAGACTTTCACTTTCACTTCAGCAGCAAAGCCCTTTGACTCACCTTAAGGAAAGAGGAGGCTTCTGGAAACTTGACGAACCATCATTCTGCTCCAGTCTCTCTCTTTGACCTCTACTCCCAAGTCAACTCCATTTCACAGATGAAGAAACAGAGGGTCAGAGAAACAGGGGTTTCACAAGTGGCCCTCGTCCTGGAAGGCTGTCTGGGGCTAAGTCCAGCTGTCCTGGTTTCTACTGTGGCTCTTTCATCCTCTGTGACACTCTCTCCCAGAAAAAGGAGGGAGCCTGGCCTTCCCTACAGAGTCCTCCGGGGTCCTCCCTGGACCATCCCCACCCCTGCCTCTCCTTCTGCCTGCAGATGGTGCCAGGGAGGACCAGCACACGGGCCTGAGCACCCGCTGGAAGCCAGTGGCTAGTCTCGCCTGACACTTGCCAAAGGGACAAAGAGAGAAAGAACACCAACGGAGGTTTTAAAAAGTCACCACTGAGAAGCTGAAAGATTTTCCATTTGAATCTATGACAAGTCTCGAAAAGATGGGATGATACCTCACAGTCTTTGTTTTACACCATTCTAATTAAGATGACCTCATAGTATAATTACAGACCCGCTCCTCCATCACTTGGAAATAACTGGGATGCTGGGACATACTCTCTGCCTGCCACACTGGAAGCTCCAGGCTTCACGCTGACACCTGCACCTCAGTGGCCTCTTAAAGGCGACCAGAGTCAAGGGCGTCCAGCAGGCATCTCAGTTGTCTCAAACACTAAGCTGATGTTTAGTGAATCCCATGGGCCAGGAAGGGGGTCATTTAAAAAATGGATTTTCATCACTGCTGTGCACTGTTCCTCTTATCTCTGTCAGTTAAGAGGCTGCCACCATTGTGCAAAATGCACACACGCGTGCACACACACACACACACACACACAAAGGCAGTTTTCTGATATGAATGCCCAGTGTCCACCTTTAAACAGAGACCACACACACACATGAGGCCGAATCTTCTGACCCTTTTCTCCAGTGCTGGTTGGAGCAGCCTGGGTTCCCTGTGGATGCTTGTTCAAACATGATCACCTGGAGCGTCAGCATCTTCTGGGGCTTGTCAAGTATGAACCATCTCTGACTCTCTGGTCCTGAGGGAGCATCTCTCCTGAGCTGCGTGACTGGGAAGACCACCTCCCTGCCCTTCCACCTGGGGCTGCAGCCCCACACCAGCCACAGCCCAGAGGCGCCCCCGGGAACAACTGAGCCACTCCTGATAGTTTACGGTGAACAATGTCAGATTCGTGATCACCCAAGAAGATTTAGTTTTGGGACCAGGGGCCAGGCTCGATCACTCAAGAGCTTTTGTATAGCAGAGTTTCATAAAAGTGTAAAAAGGACAAAGAAAGCTTCTGATGTAGATATTAAAAGGGGCTGCACCACTGGCTAGTCTTAGCAAGGGAATTATATAGGTTTCAGTAGGTTATTAACAATAAATAGGTTGTAAAGCTCTCACCAGACCTACTCCCACAATTTACATTTTAAGATGACAGAATTAGAATGAACAATAGAAAGATCTTACCAGACCCACTCCCATAATATACACTTTAAGATAACAGGATTAGTCAGAAGGTTCTCAAGAAAGAGAAACATGTCCTCAAGCAGGATACATTGTTGTTATATAATCCTTGCTGCTGCTGCTAAGTCGCTTCAGTCGTGTCCGACTCTATGCGACCCCATAGAGGGACAAGGCTCCCTCTGTCCCTGGGATTCTCCAGGTAAAAACACTGGAGTGGGTTGCCATTTCCTTACCCACTCCAATATTCTGGCCTGGAAAATCCCGTGGACAGAGGAGTCTGGCGGGCTACAGTCCATGGGGTGGCAAAGAGTCGGACATGACTGAACGACTTCACTTACATACACGAATCCCTCTGATCCCACGAGGCCTTTGTGGCTGTGTTAATACACAGATGGGAAACTTGGGTCTAGACTGGCTGGGTGACTGGGCTGGCACTCAGACCTGTGGGCAGCCCGAGTGGTGCCCTCAAGTGAAGGGCCCCCTCACCATCTTCAAGGTACAATTTACGGCCACAGGAAGCACCTGCCCAACTCTCAGAGTTTCTGCAGAGCTAAGCCCTGCTCTTCCTTGCCACTAACACAGCCCTTCGATCTGCATCCGAACCTGTTTCCAGGGTTCTGTCCAGAGCAGAAGAGAGGAGCCCTCTTACTGTAAAAGCCTTCGAGAGCCTGCAGATGGAACACCCACCTGAAGCGTCAGCTTCTCCCAACGCCCCTTGTGCTTTAACGTGGGCTTTCCCTCTCTCTGGGAGATGTGTATAAGAGACAGGGCGGGCACAGCACACTTGGCAGAATGACGGGCACTAGGCGAGTGAGCAGCAAGGGGACCGGGGGCAGCAGCAGCCCCGGCGCGGGCCCTCCCCTCGCCCTGGCGTCTGTGGAATGTGGCAGCTCTCAGGACCCTGGGAGGGCTCTCTCTCTCTTGGAAAGGGACAGGGAGGAAAGAGGGGGCCGGCAGACCCTGTGGCCAGCTGACCAGAGGCCACTGAGGGGAAAGCCTGGCTGGAGGTGCCCGGGGCTGAACGGGAGGGCATGGGGAAGCGTGGGAGAGGCTGGGTCCCCACAAGCACCCAGATGGGGTTCAGACAGTGCTGGTGGGACTCAGGATGTGTGATCCCTGTGGCGAGGGAGGAACTGGGCTCCTTTGCCATTAGTAGCTTTTGATGTCACTGCATCTGCAAATCAGGGAAAACTTTATTACTCATTAAACTTTATTACTTGGTTTTAGCAGCTAAGGCTTCCCTTGTGGCTCAGCTGGTAAAGAATCCGCCTGCAATGCAGGACACCTGGGTTCGATCCCTGGGTTGGGAAGATCCCCTGGAGAAGGGAAAGGCTACTCACTCCAATGTTCTGGCCTGGAGAATTCCATCGACTGTATAGTCCATGGAGTCACAAAGAATAGGACACGACTGAGAGACTTTCACTTTCACTTCAGCAGCAAAGCCCTTTGACTCACCTTAAGGAAAGAGGAGGCTTCTGGAAACTTGACGAACCATCATTCTGCTCCAGTCTCTCTCTTTGACCTCTACTCCCAAGTCAACTCCATTTCACAGATGAAGAAACAGAGGGTCAGAGAAACAGGGGTTTCACAAGTGGCCCTCGTCCTGGAAGGCTGTCTGGGGCTAAGTCCAGCTGTCCTGGTTTCTACTGTGGCTCTTTCATCCTCTGTGACACTCTCTCCCAGAAAAAGGAGGGAGCCTGGCCTTCCCTACAGAGTCCTCCGGGGTCCTCCCTGGACCATCCCCACCCCTGCCTCTCCTTCTGCCTGCAGATGGTGCCAGGGAGGACCAGCACACGGGCCTGAGCACCCGCTGGAAGCCAGTGGCTAGTCTCGCCTGACACTTGCCAAAGGGACAAAGAGAGAAAGAACACCAACGGAGGTTTTAAAAAGTCACCACTGAGAAGCTGAAAGATTTTCCATTTGAATCTATGACAAGTCTCGAAAAGATGGGATGATACCTCACAGTCTTTGTTTTACACCATTCTAATTAAGATGACCTCATAGTATAATTACAGACCCGCTCCTCCATCACTTGGAAATAACTGGGATGCTGGGACATACTCTCTGCCTGCCACACTGGAAGCTCCAGGCTTCACGCTGACACCTGCACCTCAGTGGCCTCTTAAAGGCGACCAGAGTCAAGGGCGTCCAGCAGGCATCTCAGTTGTCTCAAACACTAAGCTGATGTTTAGTGAATCCCATGGGCCAGGAAGGGGGTCATTTAAAAAATGGATTTTCATCACTGCTGTGCACTGTTCCTCTTATCTCTGTCAGTTAAGAGGCTGCCACCATTGTGCAAAATGCACACACGCGTGCACACACACACACACACACACACAAAGGCAGTTTTCTGATATGAATGCCCAGTGTCCACCTTTAAACAGAGACCACACACACACATGAGGCCGAATCTTCTGACCCTTTTCTCCAGTGCTGGTTGGAGCAGCCTGGGTTCCCTGTGGATGCTTGTTCAAACATGATCACCTGGAGCGTCAGCATCTTCTGGGGCTTGTCAAGTATGAACCATCTCTGACTCTCTGGTCCTGAGGGAGCATCTCTCCTGAGCTGCGTGACTGGGAAGACCACCTCCCTGCCCTTCCACCTGGGGCTGCAGCCCCACACCAGCCACAGCCCAGAGGCGCCCCCGGGAACAACTGAGCCACTCCTGATAGTTTACGGTGAACAATGTCAGATTCGTGATCACCCAAGAAGATTTAGTTTTGGGACCAGGGGCCAGGCTCGATCACTCAAGAGCTTTTGTATAGCAGAGTTTCATAAAAGTGTAAAAAGGACAAAGAAAGCTTCTGATGTAGATATTAAAAGGGGCTGCACCACTGGCTAGTCTTAGCAAGGGAATTATATAGGTTTCAGTAGGTTATTAACAATAAATAGGTTGTAAAGCTCTCACCAGACCTACTCCCACAATTTACATTTTAAGATGACAGAATTAGAATGAACAATAGAAAGATCTTACCAGACCCACTCCCATAATATACACTTTAAGATAACAGGATTAGTCAGAAGGTTCTCAAGAAAGAGAAACATGTCCTCAAGCAGGATACATTGTTGTTATATAATCCTTGCTGCTGCTGCTAAGTCGCTTCAGTCGTGTCCGACTCTATGCGACCCCATAGAGGGACAAGGCTCCCTCTGTCCCTGGGATTCTCCAGGTAAAAACACTGGAGTGGGTTGCCATTTCCTTTTCCAGTGCATGAAAGTGAAAAGTGAAAGTGAAGACGCTCAGTTGTGTCCGACTCTTCGCAACCCCATGGACCACAGCCTACCAGGCTCCTCCATCCATGGAATTTTCCAGGCAAGAATACGGGAGTGGGTTGCCATTGCCTTCTAGAGTTACACTATTACAATCATTGATCATATATCGACCTATACATTTGATCAACTGATTCAAGTCTAGTCATCATTTCCATTGAAGGCTCAGTCATATACTTGGTAATACAAGAAATAATAATCTTGTGAAACAAGCAAAATATGAATGTATAGTTAATAACATTAATGGAATTAACAGTAAATATTTTAGCCATGAGCCTCCCACACCAGTTTTTTTTTTTTCTTTTTTTAATTGTCAAGACTAGGGAATGGGTCACTTAGAGCAGAAATCTGATTTTTCATGTGGTTCAAATGTATTACATTAAGGGACTTATCAGGTACAAAAATACAGCATTCAGTTTGAATTATAGCACAGATATCTCCCTGAGATGCTCTAAGGTGTCAAGGGTCTTACAGTTGTGTAGCACTGCCTTTCTCATCATAGAGATCTCAGAATTCAATAGGCTAATAGCCCAGTTACTATCATTTAAAGCTTATGAAAGTTGTCAAGGCTTAGATATGGGCAATTACATCCTCCAACCCCATTGAAGGTGCGCACACACACACACAAGCTGCTAAATGGTCATACCAGTAGAATACATATCTTTGACCCATTGGGATCATACCAATGGTAGATTGATTGGGGTTACCTGTAATTTGTTAACATGTATGACCTTAAATTCATGGGAATCCCAGGCTACACCTTCGTATCATTCCTGTAGATGTCAATAGTGCCACAAATCCACTGAGTTCCATATCAATCACTCTCTCTAAGGGTAATAACAGGCATAGTTCATAAAGCACCCTTTTTCATGAACTTGTCTCATAATTACCAGGTTGATAATTTTTAGTGTGATTTAACCGTTCCCAGCATAGAGGAGCCTTTAAACTTAAATGTCCATAGCCTGGTGTTAAACCATGTAGATCCTCCCCATAATTGTAGAAGTTTCCTTTTAATAGATGAGAAGTTAATTTTTTATTGAGACTTAGCTCATCACTCCAATTGAGTTTAAATGACCCTAAGAGAAAACTTAAATCTATGGCCAGCCCCAGAGCAGGTATTTTTAATTGGCCAGGTGAGAGGATCCCATCTAGAATTATTATGAATAGAGAGAACAGGACTGAACACTCATCTAAAACAAATTTCCTAGGGGGTATCCAATCAGAGCCCTAAAGAACAGAAATCCACCAAGGTAACCCAGAAGTAATAGTAATAATATAATCCTTAGTACAGAGTTTAAGCTAAGTTGCTTTGTCGTGTAATCAACTCTGCGCTTAAAGGAAAAAAAAAAAAAAAGTTTGTCCTTTTCTCCTTCTTGAGCGCTCCAGACCCCTTCCTCCTCCTTGGGGAGCCCGGACTTCTCATCAACCTGCCTAGGAACTGACCCTCTCACTCCCTGGGTGACAACCATCTCTCCCGCATTTCAGGGTCGAGGGCAGCTCACTCCAGTTTACCCATTTTTTTGTATCTCTGGGCACTGACTTCTCACTCCATGATGTGGTGACACTCCATGTCCATGAAAAATCATGAAATAAAGGGAGGTAATTAATATTCAGCCTTGCCAGACGGAAGCACTTGGGAGGAACCCATCCTGTCATCAGAGGGGCCGCCACTTGTCAACTGGAGGGCAGAACTAACGAGATGCATCAGCTGCTTGGCTCCAAAGCCACTTCCATGGGATGACCAATGCCGAGTGGCACAGGTAGAGACAGCACGCACATGGCAGACCTTCCATTCTGCACGAACACCCTGAGCACGATCGGGCCACGGTCAACTTCGGGGCCAGACACATCCAGGCCATCCAGCTAGTTCTTTCCCTTTCCTCGGAGTCAGCCAAGTGAGGTCAGTCTCAGCATAGCAACAGGGTAGTAGGGACCACGTAAGCTTGTCCTCTGCACCCCAGAGCTGCATCAGCCCACCCCACAACACACAGCATCCCACCTCAGACCCTAGCCACCTTCCCAAAGCCCACCTCCACTCAGGGGTGGGGGAGGATTCAACAGTCAGTAGGCTGGGGGACTGATGCTGAAGTTCTAACACTTTGGCCACCTGATGCCAAGAACTGACTCGTTGGAAAAGATCTTGATGCTGGGAAAGATTGAAGGTGGGAGGAGAAGGGGACAACAGAGAATGAGATGGTTGGATGGCATCACCCACTCGATGGACATGAGTTTGACTAAACTCAGGGAGTTGGTGATGGACAGGGAGGCCTGGGGTACTGCAGTCCATGGGGTAACAAAGAGTTGAACACGGCTGAGGGACTGAACAGCAACAACAACAGGCTGAGGATGGACCAGCAGGTCCAGCTGTGGGTGGGAGAGGGAGGGGATGCCGGAGCGAGGGAGGAGCCCTGGGGACCTGGACTGGAGGCTGAGAGTGGGCATCTGGCTTTGGTGTGGGTCAACTAGTATCAAGACTGACAGATGGAGGCAGGTCCAGGGGCTGGGTCATCAGGGGTGGGTGGGATCCTTCTAAAGCCCATGAAATAGAATCTGGCACAAGAGCTCAGCAAGCCACCAGCAACAGCAGGGGGAGGGGTCTCAAATAGGGCCTCCCTCACCAGCCTCCTTAGGAACCAGCCCTGCTGACACCTGGATCCAGGACTCCAGCCTCTGGAGCTACAAGAGGCACATCTCGCTGTTTAAGCCCCCTGCGTGGGACATTTTGTTATGGCAACCTGGGAGCTATGACAACCCCTGGTTCACACACAGGTGGGGAAACCAGGGAAGGGGATGAAGGACTTTACCAAGGTTGTACCGCCAGAGTGGGGCCTAGTTTTGTGCCCCCATCGAGAGCCTGTGGGTTCCCAGGTGGCACTAGTGGTAAAGAACCTGCCTGCCCTTGCAGGAGGCAGAAGAGACCTGGGTTGAAAAACAAAAAAAGAGACCTGGATTCGACCCCTGGGTTGGGAAGATCCCCCTGGAGGAGGAAACGGCAACCCACTCCAGTCTTCTTGCCTGGAGCATCTCATGGTTGGAGGAGCCTGGTGGGCTGCAGTCCACGGGATCACAAAGAGTCAACACCACTGACCTGGTGAACTTCGGCCTGGTACTTGTCTCTTGACCTCCCCAAGCAGGAGACATCCAGTCCCGAGCGGCTTGGCCGAGCAGCTGACCCCTGACCATGGTCACCCCTGTGGTGGGAGCTGAGTCAGGGATGTCATGCCCTCTGCTGGGTGGAAGGGCACCCAGAGGCTCACAGCAAAAAAAAAAAAAAAAGTTTGTCCTTTTCTCCTTCTTGAGCGCTCCAGACCCCTTCCTCCTCCTTGGGGAGCCCGGACTTCTCATCAACCTGCCTAGGAACTGACCCTCTCACTCCCTGGGTGACAACCATCTCTCCCGCATTTCAGGGTCGAGGGCAGCTCACTCCAGTTTACCCATTTTTTTGTATCTCTGGGCACTGACTTCTCACTCCATGATGTGGTGACACTCCATGTCCATGAAAAATCATGAAATAAAGGGAGGTAATTAATATTCAGCCTTGCCAGACGGAAGCACTTGGGAGGAACCCATCCTGTCATCAGAGGGGCCGCCACTTGTCAACTGGAGGGCAGAACTAACGAGATGCATCAGCTGCTTGGCTCCAAAGCCACTTCCATGGGATGACCAATGCCGAGTGGCACAGGTAGAGACAGCACGCACATGGCAGACCTTCCATTCTGCACGAACACCCTGAGCACGATCGGGCCACGGTCAACTTCGGGGCCAGACACATCCAGGCCATCCAGCTAGTTCTTTCCCTTTCCTCGGAGTCAGCCAAGTGAGGTCAGTCTCAGCATAGCAACAGGGTAGTAGGGACCACGTAAGCTTGTCCTCTGCACCCCAGAGCTGCATCAGCCCACCCCACAACACACAGCATCCCACCTCAGACCCTAGCCACCTTCCCAAAGCCCACCTCCACTCAGGGGTGGGGGAGGATTCAACAGTCAGTAGGCTGGGGGACTGATGCTGAAGTTCTAACACTTTGGCCACCTGATGCCAAGAACTGACTCGTTGGAAAAGATCTTGATGCTGGGAAAGATTGAAGGTGGGAGGAGAAGGGGACAACAGAGAATGAGATGGTTGGATGGCATCACCCACTCGATGGACATGAGTTTGACTAAACTCAGGGAGTTGGTGATGGACAGGGAGGCCTGGGGTACTGCAGTCCATGGGGTAACAAAGAGTTGAACACGGCTGAGGGACTGAACAGCAACAACAACAGGCTGAGGATGGACCAGCAGGTCCAGCTGTGGGTGGGAGAGGGAGGGGATGCCGGAGCGAGGGAGGAGCCCTGGGGACCTGGACTGGAGGCTGAGAGTGGGCATCTGGCTTTGGTGTGGGTCAACTAGTATCAAGACTGACAGATGGAGGCAGGTCCAGGGGCTGGGTCATCAGGGGTGGGTGGGATCCTTCTAAAGCCCATGAAATAGAATCTGGCACAAGAGCTCAGCAAGCCACCAGCAACAGCAGGGGGAGGGGTCTCAAATAGGGCCTCCCTCACCAGCCTCCTTAGGAACCAGCCCTGCTGACACCTGGATCCAGGACTCCAGCCTCTGGAGCTACAAGAGGCACATCTCGCTGTTTAAGCCCCCTGCGTGGGACATTTTGTTATGGCAACCTGGGAGCTATGACAACCCCTGGTTCACACACAGGTGGGGAAACCAGGGAAGGGGATGAAGGACTTTACCAAGGTTGTACCGCCAGAGTGGGGCCTAGTTTTGTGCCCCCATCGAGAGCCTGTGGGTTCCCAGGTGGCACTAGTGGTAAAGAACCTGCCTGCCCTTGCAGGAGGCAGAAGAGACCTGGGTTGAAAAACAAAAAAAGAGACCTGGATTCGACCCCTGGGTTGGGAAGATCCCCCTGGAGGAGGAAACGGCAACCCACTCCAGTCTTCTTGCCTGGAGCATCTCATGGTTGGAGGAGCCTGGTGGGCTGCAGTCCACGGGATCACAAAGAGTCAACACCACTGACCTGGTGAACTTCGGCCTGGTACTTGTCTCTTGACCTCCCCAAGCAGGAGACATCCAGTCCCGAGCGGCTTGGCCGAGCAGCTGACCCTGACCATGGTCACCCCTGTGGTGGGAGCTGAGTCAGGGATGTCATGCCCTCTGCTGGGTGGAAGGGCACCCAGAGGCTCACAGCAGAAGAATCGGGAACTGGGGCCCCAGCTGGCAAGCCCTCGGAGGGTTCTCTAACCGCTGCCACTTCCCCACTGCTCACCCTTCTGTAACTGCCCCTCTGTCCCGTGTGGCTGTGAATTAACCCTTCACAGAGGCAAAGACCCGCCTTGGGGATCAGCCAGAGCAGGAGATAGAGGAGGGCTCTGTCCTCCGTGAACCCAAGCCCGCCCGGAAGAGGGAGGGAGGTTGGAGAAGGCAAGGCAGCCTTTGCAGAGGGATTTGGGGATGAGGGGGGGAGCCCATGCCTGGAGCCACTGCACCAGAAATTCCCTGGATCCCCAGCACCCTCTGAGCAGGGCCTGACAAACCGAGGGCACCAATGAAGCCTCCCTCCCTGGGGGACCCAGGGGCTGCTGTCCATCCTGGTGAGCTATAGAGGGTGGAGGGGATCTCCAACTGTGGACACAGTTCTACTGCTGACCTCCTCCTGTGAAGCCAGCTGCGTCCCTTCTCCTCCTGTTCTATGAGAAATCCTCTCACTCTATTCACAGGGGTGAGACAGGGCAGGGCAGGAGACCAGCAGGGACCTCAGCAGGCTGTCCTCTGAGCTCTGGACTCCAGGAATTCAGCCCAGGCCAGGTGGGCTTTGCTCTGTACCAGCAGGTGCACTGGGAAGTGGGGATCGCAGGAGAGGAGCAGAGCACCCCCAGAAACACGCAGCAGTTCACCCGGGCCAGAGCCATTGCTCGTGCACACGTGTGTGCGCCGGAGCAGCAGCATTCACTTGGAGTTTCTGCACTAAAAGCATGCCTTTACATACATGGGCTTCCCTAGTGGCTCAGATGGTAAAAAGTCTGCCTATAATGTGGGAGACCTGGGTTCAATCTCTGGGTTGGGAAGATGCCCTGGAGGAGGAAATGGAAGGCGCCCTGGAGGAGGAACTGGCAACCCACTCCAATATCTGGCCTGGAAAATCCCGTGGACAGAGGAGTCTGGCGGGCTACAGTCCATGGGGTGGCAAAGAGTCGGACATGACTGAACGACTTCACTTACATACACGAATCCCTCTGATCCCACGAGGCCTTTGTGGCTGTGTTAATACACAGATGGGAAACTTGGGTCTAGACTGGCTGGGTGACTGGGCTGGCACTCAGACCTGTGGGCAGCCCGAGTGGTGCCCTCAAGTGAAGGGCCCCCTCACCATCTTCAAGGTACAATTTACGGCCACAGGAAGCACCTGCCCAACTCTCAGAGTTTCTGCAGAGCTAAGCCCTGCTCTTCCTTGCCACTAACACAGCCCTTCGATCTGCATCCGAACCTGTTTCCAGGGTTCTGTCCAGAGCAGAAGAGAGGAGCCCTCTTACTGTAAAAGCCTTCGAGAGCCTGCAGATGGAACACCCACCTGAAGCGTCAGCTTCTCCCAACGCCCCTTGTGCTTTAACGTGGGCTTTCCCTCTCTCTGGGGGGATGGGTTGGGGGTGGGAGGCCTGTGGTTGGCACAGAGCTCAGTGCAGAAGTCGGGGGGCATCCCTGGGCTCCTTTCTCCCCATGGTACCAAACCCCGACTTCAGGCAACACACCAAGATGACCTAGAGCCCCCCCAGAGCTGGCCTGGGAAAGGCACGCAGGGGCCGGGCCTGCGCACCTCTCTCACTCTCCCGCCATTCCTGCATTCCCCGTGACCAGCGTGGACTCGGGGCCTTGGGCCCCCAGGCCACCCCACCCACACCGTGGTTCTCAGCGAAACCCAGCAAGGTTCCATCTGTGGTCCCGGGTGTGGTGACACCATCAGTGGGCCTGGGCCCCGGCACGTCCCCCTGAGCCCTCTGGGCATGGCTGGCCCTTGGAAGGCCCTGGTCCACCCAGCTCAGAACCAGAGATCAGGGGTGGGGAGACTGTTGCACAGGGGCAAGCAACGGCCTCATGGAGCCCCAGATAAATGCCATCTATCACTCCCCTGGCATCTGCAAGCCTGTCGCTGCTGGGAAGATGAGATCAGGGAGAAGTCGGGCCAGATGCGCAGTCTCTAGCACGCTTCTGTCTGCAACCCGTGGGCACAACGTCAAGTGTGGAAACAAGCAGGCGGGCCTCCCTGTGCATGGCTCTCTCCCCACCGGCCTCAGCTCTCCCCACAACTTTCCAAAGTGGTAGCCCAGCGGGGCTTCGGGGCCTGCCATCATCCAATCATGGTCGCCACCCCTGGGTTTTCTGGAAAGAAGCGCAGTCCCATCCACGAGGCTCTCGCTATGAAAGGCCCCACACAGCACCGTGAGCCCTGCCCCTGATCCTGACCTTTGCTCCCCAGAATAGGTGATTCGATGGAATGCGAAGGATGAATGCTTCCTGTCCCGTTTGCATTTCACGCATTTGGAAGAAACTAAGAAAGAAAGCGTCAAGAGCATCTTTGGCTGGGGTCTGATGGCCAAGTCTCACCTCTGGAAAACCTGTCCTCTTGCCTATCAGCACCTCGGGAGCAGGGCTAGGACTTCAGCCTTAGAGATGGTGGAACCCAGAGAGCTCGCTCACCCAGCCCCTCAGCTGTCCCCCTGCACCCTCAATGGTTCCAAGGCCAATAGTCCTCCATAGAAGTTTCCATTTCAATCCAAGCTGCAGGAGGGCCAGGTCAGGATTTGCTTCCGTAGCTGGTGCTCTTCCAATTGGGCCAAGGCTGCAGGAGGTAGAAGCTCAAGGATCCGATGCTGAGCCCTGCCTCCGGGGGCACCGGCCTGCCTGCACCCTGACCTGTCTCTCTCCCTGGCATGAGGTCACCTGTTCTTCCTCTCCAGACCCAGCCTGAGATGAAAAGACTCAGCTCAGGCAGAGGTTGACATCTCCCAGGGGACTGTCATCTCTGGGGGTCCTCCAGGTAAAAGTGGGAGAGACAAAGGAGGGCTCCCACCATGGGAGGGGTGGGGTGGAGATTAAACCTGACGGTATTTCCAGCCAGGTGACCCTCCAGGGAACCCAGGGAAAGATGTGCGGTGACCACCCAGCCCTCGCCTGCGGCCATGACCCAGGGCTCCCTGGCCACCTCTGATGAAAAAAAGAATCCAAATTCTTTGAGGAGAGAAAAGACTGAATCCAGGTGGGCTGGAAAAGTCCACATGTGAAAAATACCCAACTCCTTTCATCCTGTGCTTTAGTTTGTGACGTCTTCTTCTGCCCCTAAACCCACTGCTGCTAAGTATCTGGAATATTTGGAAGTTCTCAGAGAATATTACAGACCTGCTCCCTCTCAGGGTTTCCCTGATGGCTCAGCTGGTAAAGAATCTGCCTGCAACACTGGAGACCTGGGTTCAGTCCCTGAGTTGGGAAGATCTCCTGGAGAAGGGAAAGGCTATCCACTCCAGTATGCTGGCCTGGAGAATTCCATGGACTGTGTAGTCCACGGGGTCGCAGAGAGTCGGACACGACTGAGCAACTTTCCCTCTAAACACATGTTCTCATCTCTCTCTTCCTCTCGTTCTGTCTGTCTTGCTCTCCTTCCTCCTGCCTCCTTATCCTCGCCCCATCCCCGTCCCAGAGATTTCTCTCAGTGTACACGTTTGTCCGTGTGTGTCTGCTTCTTGTCTCTGCCTCTGGCCTCTATCTCTGTGTCTAACTCACCCCGTGTTCATCTCGCCATTGTTCTCTGCTGTGTATGTCAGTCTGTGTCTTTCTCTTGCTCTGTTTGTCTCTCCATCTATGTGTGTGAGTCTGTCTGTCTGTGTCTATCTCTTGCTCTGTGTTTGTCTCTCCATCTCTCACTGTCTGTGTGTGTGTCTATCTGTCTGTCTGTCCCTATCTCTCTCGTCTTCTCTTTGGGTATCTCTCCTACTCTGCCTGGAGGGAGTGCTACTTCTGTGGCCCCTGTCCCCAGATGAATGTCTCAACATCTACAAATATTAACTTCATTAATTTGGGAAGGATATATCGGTACAGAGGTTAATTGTCTTACCCTGACATGTTTTTACGGAATACATCTGGGTGACAAAATTAATTTCCTCATTAGCTATTTTTAAAAGTGGAACAAGCTGGGGTGGGGGGGGGGATCAGTGCCCAGAGACTTTGCAGTGTGAGCTGTTCTAGCCCGTGCCCAGGCCCCCTTCCCGGGGCACCGAGGTCAGGGATCAGAGGGACCCTGGAGGCAGGGCAGGCCTGCAGGGAGACCTGAGGGCTGAGCTCCGGGGTGAAGCTCCAAGGAACCCACACCAGACCCAGGTGTGCTTACAACGGGCCCCTGCTCCGAGGGGAGGCCCAGGTGAGTGGGCAGAGTGCCAGCCTCCTCAGGTGCCCAAGCCCAGATCCAGGGCAGGGTATCCAGGACTCCCTGAAGGAAGGTCACCAGCTGGGAAGCTGAGGAGCCCAGTAGGTGAGCGCCGTGGACACTGGACCAGCCAGTCAAGGCCTGAGGCTTCTTTCCTGGGCTGTGAAGGCAATAGCAGCCCCCTGCCCCCCACCACTGGCTCCCAGCTCCCCCTGCCTTGAACTCTGGACCCTGAGACTCCAGCTCCAAGGTCCCGACCCTCCACGCTGTCCCAGCCCCTCCTCGTCCTCTGTCATCCACTCCTTCCAAGCCACCTTCCTGGCCCTCTCACTGATAAGACTCAGAGCTTTCTTGAGCCAAGACTGCTCCCCATTTGGCTTCTTCCAGGCAAGTGCTTAGGCCTTTTCTAGAAAGAAAGCATACACCCAGGGGCCAGACACTGCCCTGGGACAAAGCCAAGCCAAGAGCCCCTTTCTTCTGGTCAGGCCCCGTGTTATCTGCCCCTCCTTTTTAGGAAGCAAGGCAGCCTGGGATGTGGTACTGATATGAATCCTGAATTTCCTGTTTCTCTAAACAGAGACAGCATGCACGCACGCACACACACATGTACACATATGCACACACACATGCAGATATACATGCACACACACATATACACACACACCCATGTGCACAAGCAACACTCCCCAGCAGCCTCTTCTGACCTAGCCTTGCATACTGCAGAAACTTCAGGAACAGGAAAAACCAGACCCAGGGAGCTATCTGAATGTCACCAGTCATCAGCCCCGGGCAGGAATCAGATGGCTGCCAGCACCTCCCTCCCCGTCTTTATCTGCTGTTCAAGAGGGCCTCTCCTTTCTCACGGCCTCCTCGGCTTCCTGAAGGCAGCAGCTCAGTGCAGGAACGGGAGCCCTGGTGTGAGGTCACGGGCAGGCCCTTCCCTACACTCCTGCTCCTCCAGCTAAGCCCCCACTGGGCACGCTTGTTCTTGAAGGTTAGTGAAGGCCCTGCAGGCACCCTGCCCCCTGCCGCCAGCACCCTCTTCACCTTCAGAGAACACTCCCTGGGCTCCTGAAGGCACCAGCAGGGGCTGAGCACACACACAGAGCAGGGAGCACTCACACAGAGAGCAAGGACACTCACAGAGAGCAGGGAGCACTCACACAGAGAGCAGAGAGCTCTCACACAAATAGCAGGGAGCAGACACAGAGCAGGGAGCACACACTAAGAACAGGAAGCACACACAGAGAGCAAGGAGGACTCATACAGAGAGCAGGGAGCAGACAGAGAGCAGGGAGCATACACAGAGAGCAGGGAGCACATACACAGAGAGCAGGGAGCAGACACAGAGCAGGGAACACACAGAACAGGGAGCACACACAGAGCAGGGAACACACACAGAAAGCAGGGAGCACTCACAGAGCAGGGAGCACACAGAGCAGGGAGCACTCAGAACAGGGAGCACACACAGAGCAGGGAACACACACAGAAAGCAGGGAGCACTCACAGAGCAGGGAGCACACAGAGCAGGGAGCACTCAGAACAGGGAGCACACACAGAGCAGGGAACACACACAGAAAGCAGGGAGCACTCATAGAGCAGCGAGCACACACACAGGGCAGAGAGGACTCATACAGAGAGCAGGGAGCACACACAGAGAGCAGGGAGCACATACACAGAGAGCAGGGAGCAGACACAGAGCAGGGAACACACAGAACAGTGAGCACACACAGAAAGCAGGGAGCACACACAGAGCAGGGAGCACACACACAGAGCAGGGAGCACACAGAACAGGGAGCACACACAGCAGGGAACACACACAGAAAACAGGGAGAACACACAGAGCAGGGAGCACGCACAAAGAGCAGGGAGCAGACAAAGAGCAGGGAGCACACACACAGAGCAGGGAACACACAGAACAGGGAGCACACACAGAAAGCAGGAAGCACACACTGAAAGCAGGGAGCAGACACAGAGCAGGGAGCACACACACAGAGCAGGGAGCATGCAAAAAGCAGGTGAGCAGCTGAACCACAGTCAGACTGGCTGGTGCTGAACTCTCCGTCATCCTTCCTCTCAAGCCCCAAACTGATGTAACTCTAAAGTCATCCCCACCCACCTCCAGCCTCCTGAGAGCTGTCCTTCCTGCTTCCAGCCTTTCTACCCTGGGTTTCCTGGGACAGGGGCTCCAGACCGCCCTCTGAGAGGGGGGAGTCTGGCAGTAAAGTGGGATGAGGCACATTCACTCCTGCTCCCCAAAGTGGAGATGCACTCCAGCCGGTCTGTCCTGGGAGATGATGAGGAGCAGGCTTTGGGGTGCCCCACACCCCATGATGTGGAGACTGAGAATGGGAGAATATAGGGATCAGGGAAGGCTCCCTGGTAAGAATGATCTCAGAGCTGGGTTCTGAAGAATGAAGAGAAGTTTGCTGAGCTGGTTGGAGGGAAAGGACAGGCAGAGAGGAAACAGCATTTGCAAAGGCCCTGGGACTTGAAAAAGACCTGGCCTGACCGAGGAACTTGGAGCTGCCACATGCGGCTGGCAAGTATACATCAAGTCAGAGTGAGTGGGGCAGAAGGAGACCTGGATACCTCTGCCCATCGGTTCTTGGTGGGAGTTGAGCAGGACATTGGCAAGACCCAGCTGGAGTTTGGGAAGGGAACCTGGAAGGCCAGATAGGACAGGAGCTGTGAGAGCCACAGGTTCACTTTCACCAGAAACCAGGAGCGCGTCTCCTAGCAGGATCACCTCCTCTCCACACAGTCAAAGCCATGGTTTTTCCAGTCATCATGTAGGGATGTGAGACTTGGTCCATAAAGAAGGCTGAGTGCTGAAGAACAGATGCTTTCGAACTATGGTGTTGGAAAAGACTCTTGAGAGTTCCTTGGACTGCAAGGAGATCAAACCAGTCAATCCTAAAGGAAATCAACCCTGAATATTCATTGGGAGTACAGACTGAAGCTGAAGCTCCAATACTTGGCCACCTGATGCGAAGAACTGACTCACTGGAAAAGACCCTGATGCTGGGAAAGATAGGGTAGAAGGAGAAGGGGGCAGCAGAGGATGAGATGGTTGGATGGCATCATTGGCTTAAAGGACATGAGTGAGCAAACTCCAGGAGAGAGTGAAGGACAGGGAAGACTGGCATGCTGCAGTCCAGAGGGTCAGACACGACTTAGTGCAACAGCAAGAGATGGTATGGAGACAGTGCCAGATGGATGCTCAGAAAACCTCAGGGAGGCAACAGGAGGGTCTGGCCCCAGGGCCCAGTAGACAGGCCAGGTTCCTGACCAGTGAGGTGGTTTGCCCATGAGTTTGGTGGAACCAGGAAAGTTTGATCTTGCCCCGTTTTGGAGATGGTACAGCGAGATAGCGGCAGGCATGGTATCACAGCCAGTGCGTGCCTGGGCCAAGAATAGCGCCCGCTCCAGTGGACTCCCACACTGGGCCTCACGCCTTTGATGTGGGCGCAGCAGCTGCACGTGCCTTCCTGTACATACACCTGCTGGCCTGCATCACCTCCAAACATGGGCATCAGGGCGCATGGAGGTGCCCCACCTGAAACATCCCCCTCCTTCCGACACTGCAGATAGAAAACTGTCCAGGAAGAAAGCCCTAAGCCAGAAAGGAAACGCATTGGGGAGCTGAGGCAGCCCTATCGGGCTCTGCAGGATCCAGGTGAGGACTTCGGTTCACTCTAGCCAGTTCTCATCCCCGCCTTGGAGCCAGGACCTGCCCAATCCTGCCCCTCGCACCAGAGAAGTGCTCTGAGCAGAGGCGTGAGAGTACCCAGCAGTCACGTGTAGGATGCACCAAGCACATCTGTGCAGAGGCTGCCTTCAGATGGGAGGGAATTAGGATGGAGCGGCCCCAGAACATCCTGGGGGGTGGCAGTAGCTCCCTAGGGCTTGCTTCCCTGGAGCCCACTTCTCTCTTCTCTCCGGAGGTTTTCTGTCTTTGAAAAGAACCCATCCTGGCCAGCCATCCACTCAGCATGGGCCACGGGCGTCGGGATGCCAGAGCCATTCCCGCCTGAGGACAGCGGGGTGTGTTGGCCACTCGAGAGGCACGGGCTTGGAAAGCCAAGGTTCTCTTGTAATCTGGGCCTTGGGACTTTTTAAGAGGGAAAAAATAAAAACGTGTTGTCTGCAGTTTTGTTCTCAATCCAAAGGCACGGTGCTTTGGAGAGTGCTCAGATTCTGCTTTTGGCGGATCTTAGGATCCAAAAATATGATGATGGATGGAGGAAGGGCAGTGCTTTTTAGGATTTAACATATTTTCTCAGACACATTTTAAGCTTGATTATAGCTTGAAATACTAATGGTGCGTGTGTCTTATGCTCAACAAAGAGCTTCTCTCTGCCTAAAGGTACCAGGCCTTTCTAGGAATGATTACAATATCCTGCTCATCCCATTGACCGGCTAAAAACCTGCACACCTGAGGGCTCCCCATTGCCCTCAGATCATTGTTATCATCTTTATAGAGATTAGTGAGGGCCCTGGTCAGCATGTGGCATCTATTACCTCATGTAAGTCTCAAAACAAGCTTAAAAGGAAATAGCATTCGGCTCATTACACAGAAGAGAAAGCCAAGGCTCAGAGAACTGTCAGGACTTGTCTGACCTCACTGCACACACAGTATCAGTGCTGAGATGAACTCTAAACCTAGCAACATCCACCCGCCCCTTCATCTACTTCTTATCCTGATGGAAGAGTTTAGGCCTCACCCCCTGCTCCTGAAGCCCCTCCCAGGCACCCCGCCCATGTCTGACTAGGGAGCATCTCCAGAAGAGGCGGCATCCTTGCTAACTTTACCTGCTTCCCCCAGGCTGGGATCCCTTGAGCCCTGAAGCCAAGTGGTTCCTTGCCATGTCCAGCACAGAACCTGGTGCCCAAAAGGGGGGGCATTAACTATGTGTGAAAGTGAAAGTGTTAGTCGCTCAGTCATGTCCACCTCTCGCAATCCCGTGGACCGTGGCTCACCAGACTCCTCTCCATGGAATTCTCCAGGCAAGAATACTGGAGTGGGTTGCCATTCCCTTCTCCAGGGGATCTTCCCAACCCAGGGATCGAACCCAGGTTTCCTGCATTGCACACAGATTCTTTACTGTCTGATTGTGGAGTGAATAATTTAATTCTGCACTAGAACATCGTTTTCACTCTTGACAACTTTGTCTATCAAGAAAACTAATAGTATCTACCAATGGGGTCTGCATCTCCCCAGGCTTGATGGTGAGACAGATGACCTACAGAGGCAGGTAAAGTTGAGACCAGCACTCAGAGGGTGGGCTCAGCAGGCCATTCTGGCTGGAGGTTTTGTTTCCGGTTTGTGTTTTGGTTTTGGGGCCATGAGGCATGTGGGATCTTAGTTCCCCACCCAGGGAATGAATCCTCACCCCTGCCCTCACCCAATTTTAACCACTGGACCTCCAGGAAGTCCCAGGCTGGAGGTTTTGCATCCATACAGGCTCCCTGGTATACTGCCACTGGCCACCCTGACCTCACTGTGCTTGAGAAGTGACCATCTAGCCAATTAAAGACACTTAACATGAGGCTCACCAACGTTTTAGACAACTTCAAAACTCTGGCTCAAACTTGTGGTTACCAAGAGGGGAATGGGGAAGTGAGGTCACTTGGGAGATTGGGACTGGCGTACACACACTACTGTGTATAAAACAGATAACTAGTGAGGACCTTGCTGTTGCTCAGCCCCTCGGTTGTGTCCGACTCTTGGTGACCCCATGGACTGCAGCACGCCAGGCTTCCCTGTCCTCCACCGTCTCCCGGAGTTTGCTCAAACTCATATCCACTGAGTTGATGATTCCATCCAACCATCTCATCCTCTGTGGCCCCCTTCTCGCATCAGGAACCCTTCTCAATACTCTGTAATGAACTATATGGGAAAAGAACCTTAAAAAGAGTGGATAGATGGACACGTATAGCTGGTTCACTTTGCTGTACTGCAGAAACCGACCCAACACTGTAAAGCAGCTATACTCCAATAAAAATTAATGAAAGAAAACCCTCTGATCACAGCATGAAAAAAAAAAAAATGAATGAGCACATTCTCAGTTTTCTACTTGGAGGAGTCATTTGCCACGGTGGGGGATTTTTCTCTGCACTTTCTGAAATGCCAGGAAATACAATTTCAAATGTGACTACTATGTCCTCATCCGGGCATTGCAAGCTCACCTGGCTGTACCTCAGAGGGGGCCCGGGGCTCCCCACCAGAATGCCAGCACCCAGCTTAGAGTTACGTTCTGACTCCTCTGAACATGACACCCTGTCCTTCGGCACGGGTGCACTCAGAAAAAATTCCCGTAGACCACACACACGCACACACATGCCCGGGCCCCACATACGTACACGCGCACACACACAGCCTCAGCTTCCGGTTGGCAATGAATGTGCGGGTGTTTTTCTGCATCTCACTCGCAGGAACGGCCCGCGGGGACAGCGCAGGTGCCGTCCCTCCGCGCGCCGGGGAGATGCCCCCTGACGCCAGGGCAGCGTCCCCGCAGGCCCGGGGCCAGTGAATCACGCAGCCCGGTCCTTCCCCAGTTCCCGGAGCTGGCAGAACTGACTGAAAAACCAGTAGCAGCTGGCAGGAAATGGGTGCTCGCACTGACCACAGATAAACTGTAGGCCTCCGCAGAGCCGCAGCAGAGAGACCCTGCGACAGGAAGTCGAGCCGTCAGGCCGCAGCCCCACACCCGCTTACGGGGCACCCTGGGGGCCACGGAGGACTGCGGGCCCCCCGATAACACTGGGAGACACAGCTGTGGGGTCACGACCACTGGAGGCACACGGGCGGCCAGACCGGGAGAGCCCCCGTCCCGGGAGGGAGGGGAAGAAGTGGCCTGGAAGGAGGAGGAAGCAGAGAAAAACCCCTGACTGGGAGTTCCAGGCTCTGCCTTCAGCAGCAGCAACGGCAACGATCCTGACTGGTAGGGCCGGTGATGAAATAACAGCCGGCCCGGGCTACCCTGTCAAGGTCAAGGCTTGCAAAGGCCCCTGCGCATTTCTTACCCAGGGTCCCTGCTGCAAAATGACCCACTCCCGGGAGTAAAGGGCCTGGCCCCACTGAGCACAGGAGGCAAAGAAGCCCTGCTCTACATACAGTGTGCAGACTCAACACTTGCAAACACTCTCAAAGCTTCTCAGGCGATTCAAGGGACAGACCCTCTCAAATACATCATGATAGAGGGATCAATGGCCAGGCGGCACGCAGACCTTTCCATACATTATCCAGCTGAATGCTCACAGACATCCTAGGAGGTGGGTTGGATCACACCCCCGTTTTACAGATGGGTAAACTGAGGCTCGAAGAATTAGCCCACTTTGCCCTGGGTCGTGAGCTTATGAAGGACAGAGCCCTAATTCAAGGTCTGACTGCAGTCTCCATGCTGGGCACCAAGTTCAATATCCTCCATTCACAGGGAGAGCCTGTAGATGCTGCAAGTGTGGAAGAGAGAGACGGGGAGGCTAGCAGACCTGAGAGTGGGGGCCTGCAGTTAGTGTCCAGTAATATCCTCCCACAGCCCAGGGCAGACGCCAGGCCAAGAGAGGACCAAATGTCTTTGCACCCCAAAGCAGACCCAGGGGTCCATCCACAGACAGCTGGAGCAGGGTGACGCTCTGGCCACTGGCTCCTCTGGGATATCTTTAGACAAGCTCCACCGGGTCTCCAACTCCCAGGGAAAAAGAGGCTGGGCTGAGAAGGGCCGACGCGGGCATTCCCTCTCCTGCAGGTGGCACACTGCAAGGGGCGGGGGTCGCCATCCTGACTCTGAGTAGCAGCCCAGGGCACCTGCTCCACGGGTGAGAGCGGCCCCCTCTGCTGGCCCCGATTTGGGCCTGTCTCCCCGTCTCTAGCAAGACGGAGTTCAGCTGGGCGACTGACTCACCCTTGTTCCTGGAACTGTCTGAAGGCGGGAGAGGATGCTGTGGGTAGATTCTAACTGTATCATCTGGGCTGGGGCCGGTAGCAGATGGTCCTTAGGAAAAAAAAAAAAAAAGTACTTCCATGTGGGCTTAAAATAGCTCAGCACTCACCATCAGCTGAATGGGGAAATGTACGAGCTCACGGGTCACATGGGGGTGGGCACTGCAGGCTGCAGGTTGGGACACGGGGCCCGGGGCACAACCACAGCGGCAAGGCCCAGAAGGCGGGAAGGGGAGAACACGGCACCCCAGCCCTCCACAATCTGCCTGGCCTGGAGGTGGTGGCAGCCCCCTGACAGTCTGGAGTCCACGTGACCCATAGCCACAGAGAGGACCGAGGTCTGAGACTCACAGCTGGGGCGCGGGCGCGAGGCCTGGACCTCGGAGCCTGCCCAGGCTAAATCTCAGATCTGCCACTCACTGTTTCGTGTGCCCTAGGGCAGGTCGCTTCCTCTTTCTGCGCCCCAGTTTCCCCATCTCTGAAGTGGAGCAAACTCAGCAGCCTTCTCTGGGGCAGGCTGGTGGGGGGAGGGTCTGCGGAGCCCAGCCCCCCAGGAGGGGCTCTGTAAGCCGGCTCAAAGCTCGGAGGGCTCATGCAGAGGCAGGAGGCAGGTGCCCTTTTCTGAAAACTCTTTTCCTGTCCTTATTTAAGCAGTGCCAAGGGACGGCTCTGAAAGTTGGAGTCTCAAGTTACACCCGCGGGGGCCAATGCCTGTGCCCCAGGAGGGCCAAGTGATGACAGGAAAGACACCGCAGGCTGGGACAGGCAGAGGAGGCCAGCTGCCCCAGAAGCGGGCTGCAGGCAGGCGGCCTGGCTCAAGCCAGCAGCTCAGGACCTCCGGGGCTCTCTCCTGACCTCCAGAGCCCAGCAATCAGAGTCCCACTGTCCCGTGGTGGTCTCTGATGGGTAGAAGACCTCCCAACTGTAGGGCAGAGGAGTACCCTCCGAGGGAGCTAGAGGCCTTCGGACCATTTGTCCAAGACAGAATGTCGGTCTGGGAATGGTCGGCTTCTAGACCGGTTCACCTCTGTGTCCTCGGGGTAAGCGGTGTGCTGCGTTGGTAAATGTTGAACGACCAGCTCCGCAGGGGATTAGAAAGTGGCTCTGATTGGTGCCAGTCTTCGTGGTGTCAACACCCCCACCCTGGGCAGCTTGCCCACCGAGCGTGGACGTTGGGAAGACGTGGCAGGGTCTGCTTCCACCAGCTCCCACGCCTGCCCACGATCGCTGAGACCCCGAGCAGCGCGCTAAGGCAGAAGACAGCGCTTTCAGTCAGACCCTGGGTAGCCACCATGCACCCACTGAACTTGGCTCGGTCCTGACTGCTCTTATTAGGCCGGGTGGCCTTGGGCAAGTGACCCACCTACACTGGGACTCCTGTGTGAAGTGAGGCCCAGAAGCACCACCCTCTGTATGAGGGTAAGGGTGGGGTGGCATGGTAACGATGCCCTCGCAATAATAATTGTTACATCGGGCACACACCGAGGACCCGCGCGTGGCTCTCGGTCATCAGGAGCACTTAGAACCTCGCCCACCCACCGCTGCTCTAGCAGCTGTCTCCCCGCAGCCCTGCATACCCTCCTTCCCCTCACATGCTGCTTCAGAGTGCTGCCAGGGAGCCCCTACTGCCCCTTCCTCCTGCCCCTGGGTCCACCCAGGGCTACAGCCTCAGGCCCCTCACCAGCTCCCGCCAGCGTCCCTGGTGACCTCTTCACTTTCTAAATCCGTGAGATGTGCCTAAGTCATCTTCTCTTCCACTTTTCAGCAGCACCAGGGTCGGGGGCGGGGGGCGGGCAGGGGGGCTGCTGCGGACCACCCAGCTCCCCTTCCACGCAGCTCCCTCTCCTGCCAACCCTCCCCAGGCTTTTTTCTCTACTCTCCCTGCCTGGGCATTTTTTTCCTCTGCTGTGGCTCGAGGCTTAGGCGGGAGTGTGCCTCCCTGGAGACAGCTTCGCCAGCCTGCTCCAGGGGCCCATGTACACTCTCCACATCTACCAGCCTCTCCCAAACTTGCCTCCACCCAGGCTGCTGCTCTGCCCACCTCGGCGTCAGAACCCAAGTCCGCTCCACACACCTCCTCGGTTCTTCATCCAGAGCCCAATGGACCACTCCCTGCCAGACCTGTTCTGCTCCCGGCATCTGTAACTTAACGACTGCCACCTCCCTTAACCTCGCCGTCACCTGGTCCTGTTTGCCACCGTTCTCCCTTTTGGCCCCAGATCGAATCTCCCGCAGACCTGTATCTCTCCAGGCATCTGGCCAACCCATCCCCTTGGTCTTCTCTCTTCAGCGCAATCTCCCAGTGCAAGCAAGTGCCATTTCTGGGGACCTGGCCAAGTTGCCCCACCTCACTGGCCTCTCCTCCAGCCTTGCCCTCCACTCCATCCTTCGTATTCTTCCAGGGTGATCTTTTGAAATCTCAGAGGAGATCAGGCCACCCTCAAGTAGGAAGTGAAAGTGAAGCTCGCTCAGTCGTGTCCAACTCTTTGCGACCCCACTGACTGTACAGTCCATGGAATTCTCCAAGCTAGAATACTGGAGTGGGTAGCCTTTCCCTTCTCCAGGGGATCTTCCCCACCCAGGGATCGAACCCAGGTCTCCTGCATTGCAGCCAGATTCTTTTACCTGCTGAGCCTCAAGGGAAGCCCAAGAATCCTGAAATGGGTAGCCTATCCCTTCTCCAGGGGATCTTTCCAACCCAGGAGTTGAACCGGGGTCTCCTGCATTGCAGGCAGATTCTTTACCAACTGAGCCACCAGGGAAGCCCCAAAATCTCAGCGGCAGTTAGGCCACCCTCGAGTAGGAAGCTCGGAAAATCTCAGCTTGGCTTCCCAGGACCTGGGAGACCAGCCTCAGCCTACTGCTCTCTCTCCCTGTCTGTCTATCTGTCTGTCTCTACTCCTTGGCATCACCCTCTCCTCACCCCACACTCCTGCCTTTTGATTTCAGCTCAGTCAGTGCTTCCCGCTTCCTCACATCACACGCCCCTGCACCCCACCCAGGAGAAGACCGAGTCCTACACCATTGTCTTCATAGCAGTTAACAAGCTTTGTGATTATTCACCTCCTTCTGTGGTTAATTGATTAACATCTAAGCCTCCCACTGGGCCAGTTATTCCCAAAGCGGAATTGGCTGAAGTTTTGAGCTGGGTAATGCTTTACCCTGCTATTGTCTGTGACTGGCAGGAGGGCTGAGCCCCACCCACTAGATGCCTGCACCACTCCCAGCCATTGTTCAGATCAGTTCAGTTCACTAGTTCAGTCGTGCGACCCCATGGACTGCAGCACACCAGGCCTCCCTGTCCAGAGTCTACTCAAATCCATGTCCAATGAGTCAGTGATGCTACCCAACCATCTCATCCTCTGTCGTCTCCTTCTCCTCCAGCCTTCAGTCTCCCAGTATCAAGGTCTTTTCAAGGAGTCAGTTCTTCCGATCAGGTGGCCAAAGTACTGGAGCTTCAGCTTCAGTCTTAGTTCTCCCCATGAGTTTTCAGGGTTAACTTCCTTTAGGGTTGACTGGGTTGATCTCCTTGAAGTCCAAGTTCTCTCAAGAGTCTTCTTCAGCTCCACAAGAAAGCATCAATTCTGCAGCACTCAGCCTTCTGTATAGACCTGAGACTGTCTCAAGTCAGAGAGTTTTAGATGGAGAACTAGGGTCTAAAGTGCAGACAAGATGCCATAGAACCCTGAGAGGAGAGGCCAGTGTGGGTGCAGCAGCGCAACAGAAACTGTAGGGGGATTAGCATCAGGTTGGCCCTTAAAGGATAGACTAATAATAGCAATAATAATTAATAATTGTAGCTAATATTTCCTGAGCACTAACACTGTCTTGATCGATTTTATGGGTTTTCTCACTTGATTTTCACCATCATCCCAGGACACAGATGTTAGTCATACTCCCATTTTACAGACAAAGAAACTGAGGCTCGTAGAATTAAATAATATGCTTAAGTTTGCACAACTCACTATCAGTAGAGTCAAGATTTGAACCAGTGTGCTCTGGCTTTGGGAACAACGCGCTCAGACACTGTCAAGAGGGTTTGGGTATATCGGCTCCTCTACACCTGTGGGGCACGGGTCCCCAAGTCTGGCAGCCTAACCCAACATAGATTTATTGCCTCACAGTTCCGATGGGTCAGGAATCCGGGAGTGGCTTAGCTGGTTCTTCTGGCTCCCAGGCTCTCAATCAAGGTGACAGCCTGTGGTCACCTCAGGCTCCACGAGGGGAGGGTGTGGCCCCAAGCTCACTCAAGTGGTTATCACAGGCCTCCAGTCTTGGCCGGCACCCTGGTGGAGTCCTTGCCCTGTGGGCCTCCACACAGGGCCGCCAGCTTCCCTCCGAGCGAGAGCGAGAGAAGAGGGCACAAGTCATAGTCCCCGCAGAGGCTCATCACCCTGGAAGTGACATCCCATCACTTCTGCCAACATCGATTCTTGAGAAGCAAGTCCCCAAGCCCACCCCACACCCCCTAGGGAAGAGCATTGCACAAGTCACCGGCTCCGGAAGCGGGGTTCACTGGAGGGCTCGTGGAGGAGCTGGGCACCCCCAAACAGCACGGGGTGTAAGCCCATTGTCTCCCTGCTTGATTCCCCAGCCCAGGAATTCTACTTGTGCTTCCTTAAGTAACAAGAATGCCCTCAAAGCTAGTGAAACTTGATTCGCAACCTGAGAGAAGGCTTCCTCCCAATTTTACCAGCTGAGCCACCAGGAAAGTCATTGATTCTATATCATATACTAAAATCATTGTTGTCGGGAAGAATATCTAATATAAGCTTGCTTTCTATTTATTATTGCTTTTTTTTTCTTGGTAAAGTTCTGTTTTTTTCAAAAATTAACTTGCCTTCAGTTGTATAGGTTCTCTGGCCCTGTCCACAAAACTGGATTAGGTGCTTTGTCTCTGAACTCTGGTTAACATTGTATCTGTGCTGAATCACAGGAGGAAAAGAGGAGGAGGAATGGAGAGGAGAGGGAGTGCTGTCACAGCACTCGTCATGTTCAATAGATGTAATAGCTATTAGTGTGTGCTGCCCCACTAGGCTGTGGGTTCCCATGGACAGGTCTTATCAAGGTGCCTGTCACATGGCAGATGTTCCATAAAGGTTGAATGAGTTAAATAATGAATAAGAATGTATATGGAGACTGTCAATTGTTTTATTTTGCAGTGAGAGTTGAATACATATTCAAGCGAAGTTTTCCTGTTGCCTAGGAAATTGAAGGCAAACTGCTTAGCCCAGTATTTTCTAGCTCACAGTCTCAATTTTTATTTCCATCCCTATGCCACTGATCTGATTTTATACACCATCTGAACTGGAGTTTTCCCGACCTTACCTTAGACTTGCCATATCTCTCACTTCCCTTTACTTCCTCTTTTCTCTTCATTATCCTATAAGTGTTTAGTAAGCACTGACTCATATTTAGAAGATAGATTCTAATTCTAACCTACTCAGTAATTCCTATAAGACCTAGAATATACTTTTTTCATTTAGGGGTGTCTCTTTTATTATTATTAAGTAGTTATTTGGTGCTGTAAGTGCTGCTGCTGCTTACTCGCTTCTGTCCTGTCCAACTCTATGCGGCCCTGTGGACTGCAGCTTGCCAGTGTCCTCTGTGCATGGGATTCTCCAGGCAAGGATACTGGAGTGGGCTGCCATGGCCTCCTCCGGAGGATCTTCCCAGTCCAGGGACGGAACCCCGGTCTCCTGCACTGCAGGCGTGTTCTTTAACACGGAGGCGCCAGGGAAGTCCTCCTGCAAATGCTGTCTTCTCAAACCCAACGACCTTATCCAAAACGGCCTCTTGACAATCTCTTTCAGTTTTCTTTATGGCATGCATCACTGCCTGATGACTTAGAAACTAGAATAGTACCTAACACAGAATATAGGCTCAAAATCTAGTTCCTTAGTGAATAGATAAGTAAATGAGTCATTCCATGCTTATTCCACAATGTCTATTTGCTTGCAAGACGAAAGCAGTGACTCCTTTACTCATCTTTGCTTCCTTGCAGAGAGTTTTGCATACAAATGACAGCCACATTGTATACTAACATTCAGTTCTATAAATTGAAATGGACACCTCAGTTTCCCTTTACGGCTTACCTAATCCATTTTAGAAAACGACAAGTGAGGCTCTGGATTCCTAGGATGTTCACATTTATCTATGCCTTTATCAAAACATACTGTCATTCCCATTGTGTCTTTATATAAGTTATTGGTGTAAGAATGGACTAAAAGGGAACACAAAGGATGTAGACTTTGTAGATCAGCTCCTCACTTACCTCTTGCTCTTGGGTGCCTACATGTGCAATTTCAAGGTCCATGACAGAGTAGAGTATTTTCTGAGGACATATCCCAGGCCACATTCTCAGTAACTCTGGTAATATCATGCTGGCCAAAATTTCATTCACATTTTTCTGTAAGGTGATATGGAAAAACCCAAGTGAATTTTTTTGCCAATCCAATATTTATAGGTAGAATCCCTGATAGGACTATATCATATAATGAACCAAAGACAGCCTTCGTGTATTAAGCTATAGGTGGTATTTCTTCACTGCAGGCTGAGACTGGTTAGCTCAAATGCATGAGGGCCCCAAGGTGAAATTTTTACACTTTCAACTATTTTTGAAATAACTCAGCAAGTGGATTTTTAGACACCTAGAGTCTCTTTCCTTTGCATAACCAGTGAAACCTCACCTTGTATGTGCTGGCCATTGATAAGACAGAGCCTGTGGTTATACTCCCAACCTATCTTCCTGAGGTCTCTGACCCAGAGAGTTCCACCTGCTGCTGAGCAACACCCCCTCAACCTGTGAGCCCCTTCTGGATGCTTCTATCTCCCTGGAGCTCCCTTGCTCTTACTCCCTCTGAATAGTGGTCCCTTAGGGGCCTCCTCCTCCCATAAACCCCTGTCCAAGGACCACCCAACAAAGCTTATTAGGTTACTGTCTGTCTTGAGCATATCTTTCCCTTGATCAGCATACCTTGAACAGACTATCATCAAATGTCTTTTTGCAGAAGGGAAAAAAATTAATATAGATGTATTTATATATCTATAGATATTTATAGCTTATATAAATATATATTTCCTTTTTATGTTACTTCGCTTCGTTTTTTCTTTTAATTCATGCTTTTGTTTCTCTTACCCTTTTCCCTTTTAAACAGTCTCATGGGCTTTTCTTTCATCTATTGATGTATTCTCTTGAGAAACAGCTAGAATGTTAAACAAGTACACATTATGTAATATATCAATATCAAAAAATAAGTACAGAGAAATCATGCTGAAGTGTGAGCATGGTGTTCAAACACATATCCTGGTCCACAGGTGACCCAGCAAGAAAATCTGCAGAGCAAGCTTTCTGTGACCTGCAGCTTAGCCACAGGAACTTTATCTGGGGGTGGGGTGGTGGGATGGAGATTATGGTTATTAAACTTATTAAGTTTTTTTTTTCTTTATTTAACCTGCCTCCTTGATACAGAGACACTAGTTCACACAGGCTTTCTCTTTGCCATCATTTGCAGGCTCCAGGTCCAGTCATTTCATGTGCTCCTCAGATACCACTGAACCCTTCCATGGCTTTCAATCACAATTAGCTTTAATAAGTCTTTGGTCTCCCCCTGTGTTCCTCTTCTTCTCCGGCTGTGATTCAATGTGGGCTTCCCCTCAGCCCCAGCACCAGCCCCCGCCCATTGCATCATGGAAGGAAGCTCTTGACTTTTATCTAGCCTGATTATGCAGGTATGAGTTTCCCATGGCAGCTGCTGAGATCTCTGTGGCAGCTTGCCTCCCCCTGGCATGTAAGCTCTGTCACCAAAAGGCACTTTTAAGTCTTTCTTTGCTACACATCCTTTTTAGCTCCTTGCTAGACAAAACAATTCCTAGAGAGAGAAGAAAGGAAAAAAAAAAAAAAAAAGACAGTGAAGGGGGGCAGGGTGTGGGGAACCACAAAGGAATTAGAGGGGAGGAACAGGAAGAATGAGCCACAACTTCCCTTTTCCCACAGTGACCTGATTTATTCTGCTCCTACAGTACTGTTAAAGGGAAATTGCAAGGATTTTCAGAAGAAGCAGACGTTTATCAGACTTCTGTGTAAAGAAGCAATTGTATTGAATGCTTATCACCTTGATACTGTAGCAAGCTTTTAAACTCCATCAACTGGTTAAAAATCGACAACAAATTAATTTGATGGTTACTTTTATTCTCCTACTTTGCCAAAGACTAAACTATATAAATGTGCACCTCCTTACTAATGAAGATGGGGCTTTGAACTGCACTTGTAACACTTGCAGTCCTCTCCTACCCATATACACAAGTTTATTCAACTTCATGGTAAATCTGAGGTAGGTGTTATGACTTTTTTTGAGGTGAAAATGCAGGTTTGGGAAATTTGCTACTTACTCCCATGTATGTATATATGAATGTACTATTCCTTCAAAGAAACTGTGGTATCCTACAGAAAACCCACAAGCAGTAAAATTAAATCCTCAAAATTTAGGAATTTGCTCCGAATTTATACAGATAGTAAGATGATGAAATGAGTTTAAGTACAAATATGTCTAGTTCCCAAATTTTCCCATTCAGCTTATTGACTCCTCAAAGTAGCCTTGACAAAGATAGCAAGGCAGTGCTATCCTAGTAGGATATTTCTAGGTAAAATTTTGGTTAGGTGCTATTGATTTGTAATTGTTCTCACCTGAACTGGTAATATTTGCTAGAGATCGTAAAGATATTTGAGTCCCTATGGAAGATATGGGCTTCCCTGGTAGCTCAGATGATAAAGTGTCTGCCTACAATGTAGGAGACCCAGGTTTGATCCCTATGGTGGGAAGATCCTCTGGAGTAGGAAATGGCAACCCACTCCAGTATTCTTGTCTAGAAGATCCCATGGACAGAGTAGCCTCGTGGGCTATTGTCCATGGAGATGCAAAGAGTCATGCATGACTGAGAGACTAACACAGAGCACAGATATAGGCACATATACAACAAAAAGTGAATGGAAAGTTTGACAAATAGCATCCTATTACACTAAGAAAGTGGGGGTGGGGGCATTTCAATTTACTGGTCATCAAAATAAGTTTTTATTTAAGGGGTTGGGCAAGAAGAGTTATTTACCATATCAAGTTTTTTTTTTTTTTAACCAAGGTATTTCCCAAGCTAAGTTTAAGTTGTTGCTCTGGATATTGGCTTTCTGATGACCAATATGAGGAAGCTCACCAAGTAACTACAGAAAGGAAATAATACAGCTTGGAGCAATAAACTGGAAAATTCTGAATGAGACGGGAATACCAGACCACCTAACCTGCCTCTTGAGAAATCTGTATGCAGGTCAGGAAGCAACAGTGAGAACTGGACATGGAACAACAGACTGGTTCCAAATAGGAAAAAGGAGTACATCAAGGCTATATATTGTCACCCTGCTTATTTAACTTATGTGCAGAGCCCTTCATGAGAAATGCTGGACTGAAAGAAACACAAGCTGGAATCAAGATTGCCGGGAGAAATATCAATCACCTCAGATATGCAGATGATACCACTCTTAGGGCAGAAAGTGAAGAGGAGTTAAAAAGCCTCTTGGTGAAAGTGAAAGAGGAGAGAGAAAAAGTTGGCTTAAAGCTCAACATTCAAAAAACGAAGATTATGGCATCCGGTCCCATCACTTTATGGGAAATAGATGGGGAAACAGTGGAAACAGTGTCAGACTTTTTATTTTGGGGGGTTCCAAAATCACTGCAGATGGTGGCTACAGCCATGAGATTAAAAGGCGCTTACTCCTTGGAAGGAAAGTTATGACCAACCTAGATAGCATATTCAAAAGCAGAGACATTACTTTGCCAACTAACGTCCATCTAGTCAAGGCTATGGTTTTTCCTGTGGTCATGTATGGATGTGAGAGTTGGACTGTGAAGAAGGCTGAGTGCCGAAGAATTGATGCTTTTGAATTGTGGTGTTGGAGAAGACTCTTGAGAGTCCCTTGGACTGCAAGGAGATCCAACCAGTCCATTCTGAAGGAGATCAGCCCTGGGATTTCCTTGGAGGGAATGATGCTGAAGCTGAAACTCCAGTACTTTGGCCACCTCATGAGAAGAGTTGACTCCTTGGAAAAGACTCTGATGCTGGGAGGGATTGGGAGCAGGAGGAGAAGGGGACGACAGAGGATGAGATGGCTGGATGGCATCACGGACTCGATGGACGTGAGTCTGAGTGAACTATGGGAGATGGTGATGGACAGGAAGGCCTGGAGTGCTGTAATTCACTGGGTCTCAGAGAGTCAGACACAACTGAGCGACTGAACTGAACTGGAGCAATGACAGTGTGAAAGTGAAGGGCTGAAAGGAAGTCCACCAAGCAAGGAGGACAATCTGCTAAAAGCCTGATTCATGTTGACATACGGTGATGTTATTGGGGCATTTGATATATGGTTAATAAGGCCTGTTTTGCTTTATTGTAGCCTTTTTGAATTCTCATTTCTCATGAAGTTGACTTGTATGTGACTGAAATTTGACATCATGTTCAGCATCGCACTAGGTGTATTTCTTGTTTTATTTTTTTAGTAAACAAAGCTAATCCAGTATTTTAGATGAATTATTTACAGACTTCCCTAGGAAAAATAATTTACCTCTTCTGTTAACCCATATCCTTGTCAATATCCTGTACATTATCTTGGATTGTAATGTATCTTTGCTCTCTGCTAAATGATGAAATTTTTAAAAGAAGCTCTATTATTATAGCTTCTTTTTGAGCTTGTTAGCTTTGTCCAAAGTAAGTTATTGATAAACAAAAATTAACTAATAAATTAAATTTTAGAATGCATTAATCTAAGCCTTAATCTTTGCTTATACTGTGTCCATTGTGGAATTGGATGTTGGGAAGGAGTCCTTTAAAAATATAAAACTAACTATAAATATAGGTGGTGGTATAAATATTCTAACTTCTTTCAGTTAAAACATAATTAATTAGAAAAGGCGTGATTTGTGGTGGAAAAGGACTGAATGGTAGCTTGTTGGCTACATGGTTTTAAGTACTAACATTTACAGATGGGAAGGAGTAGGAGGTATCTGATATGTTCTGCTTGCCCTTGGTATCTACTCAGGAGATGGTCACTGTGACTTCATCCAAGTGTTCCTTTCTATTTGGGTTTGGTCTAGGCAAAACCCAGGCAGACATCTGAAAGAGGGAGGGGGATGAGGTATAGGCATCTGCTACCCTGGCTTTGCTCCTCTTGGCTCACCAGTAGAATATATCCTTCTGCCGCAGGTCATAATCCCTATCAACTCTGCCACTCTCCTACAGTCCTCTTTCTGTCTTCTGTAATCATACCAGCTCCACTTATTTCTTCAGATGCAACAGATGGAAAATTTCGCAGCTATATCAGCTACAGGAGTACTGCCCTGACCACATTACATTCTTTAAACCCTTCATGACCTTGAATACAGTCCCTTTATCAAACTCCACTCAAATATAATTATATAGCTCAGGAATGCTATTTGTAGCTGACAAAGAAGATATTGAAAGATAGATATTGAAAGTATCACACGTAACATTTGACACTTATTGACACATTTGATACAGTTGCTCTGTAAAGAACAACTCCATTTGAGAGGCATCTTAAGGTAACATTAAAATAGAAAAAGCAAAGTCTGTGTCATTAGAAAGTCAAAATTTGAAAAATTCAGGTCCTTAAATCATTAGCTTTTTTCATGTGACCTCAAATAATAACTTCCATGTTTTGCCCTTGTGCTACACTGATATGATCTAAATTTTCACTATATTGGGCAAAGGGATGCATGTGGTTATGTGGATGTAGCCACAAGCCTCAATAAGAAGAAATGGAAAAACCAAAGGGTGGTAGACGTTAAACACTATGACCTCCAAACATTTATGTAATCAGCTGCACATTTATAAAGGACTTCTTCCCAATATCCAATACCATAATGTACTCACTGTAAAAAAAGAAGATGAAATACAGATGACTGTACTCTAATATTTCATTTAACTTTATGAAATTGTGCAACAAAAATTTTAGTTCTTCTTTCTTACATGTCTTTCAGGGGTATATTCGTGTGTTATGAGTATGAATTAAAGAAATATCCAATACCATAATGTACTCACTGTAAAAAAAGAAGATGAAATACAGATGACTGTACTCTAATATTTCATTTAACTTTATGAAATTGTGCAACAAAAATTTTAGTTCTTCTTTCTTACATGTCTTTCCTGGGTATATTCGTGTGTTATGAGTATGAATTAAAGAATGCAGTTGAGAAGTGCTTCATGAATTTGAGGAATTTTTCCTTGGGAAAACAAGTGGAGATATTTTGATTAATGGTGGGTGGAAAATAATTTATTTTGATGTGTGAGTGGAAAGCCTTGACTAACAGAAAAATAAATTATGCATTATATGAAAATACCTATTAAACTACCTTTCAGACTTATTAAATTGTTATTTTTCAAATATATGAAGAAAGCATTTCATGGATAGTGAAATAGACTGTGAACTAGTATTGTTTTCTCACATACCAGGAAAAGCTGTTGTTTTATTGTTGAATAGAATTTGAACTTGGTAAAGTAGATATCTTTTTCAAAATTCAAAAATGACAATGCTAAAGCATATACTGGACCTGGGAAATTCAGTTTACCTGACAGTTTTAGAACAGTTATGAGAAGATGAACACTCTATTTGAGAGAATTCATCTGTGGATGAAACTACAGCATGTTTGATATATTTTTAAAATAGCTCCAAAATATGTTTCAAATATAACATTAGAACCTTAGGTTTTCAAAGACTATAGGTCCATGAAAAAAGAATCGTAGTCTAATTTTTATTTTCCTTTGGAAGATATTATTCCAAGGTAGGATTTGTTTTCTTGTTAAAATATCCATAGCTTTCTTTGAAAGTATTTTTATAAAAAATTCCCCAACTATTCAAACATTGCTGCCAAGATCCTACCAGTCTTTCCAAAGGAATCAAGTTGATTTCCATCTTCAGCTGTGGATAAAGCTTCTTTTTCTTTATGAAACTCCCTCTTCTCACTTTATTGCCTATTTCAATACTTGTTTCTCATTTCCTCTAGTCAGACAACAATTTCCTGCCTGAATGTCCTGAGTTTTATTTTTATTTTCAGTTCTATCTTCTAGATTTAGAATAGCTTCTTCTCTTATGTTTCAATGAAATGCTATTGGTTTCTCTTCCAAATTCCTTAGATACAAGAAATCAGAAATTCCAAGGCACTGGCTCCTGGGTGCCCTCATACTATGCATTCGCAGCTCCTGGAATGCTCACAAATATGTGTTATTATATATGTTGTACAGAAGAGGAAATTAAGGTTGAGAGGTAATTATTATAATAACAATAATTATAATAGTTAATGCATTTTTTAAAGAAGTGTGATTTGTCTGTTATAGGAATTACATCATTTAATCCATACAGGTAATTAAATTAACTCATTTAATCCATGCCATACTAAAAAGGCAGGGAGTATTGCCTCCATTTCATAGGAGAAAGTGAAACTCCAAAGTATTAATAATTGGCCTATTGAGTATGGACTTTTAATTCTGATTCTATAAATAGGTCCCCCACATGATATTTACAATATAATTCATAGGCCAATTAACACAATTTGTATGATTTTCCCAAATGTTTATTTATGAATTAACCTTAGCTCCCATGTCAGATTCATACATACCAAAATATCACATAAGGTATGTTAATTTTTCCTGAGGTTAAAATAAAGTTTGTTAGTCTGGGCTGGACTATTTTAACAAAATACCACAGAATAAGTTGCTTATAAATAGCAGAAATTTACTGCTCATGGTTTTGGAGGCTGGAAGTCCAAGCTCAAGTTGCTGGCATGGTGGCATTCTGGTAAAGGCCCTCTTTCTTGATTATAATCGATACCTTCTCTCTGTCCTCCCTAACGTGGTAGAAGAGGCAATGATCTCTCTGTAGCCTCTTTTATAACAGCAGTCATCCCAGTCAGGAAGGAGAGCACACATTCAGGAAGGCTGCTCTCTCATGAACTACAAACCTCCCAGAGTCCCTTCCTCCCAACACCACAATCCTTGGAGGTTAGGACTTCAGTATATGGACACAAACTTTCAGACCACAGCATTTGATAATTTCACCATGCTGATAATCTACTAGCTGGTATTCTTACTTTTTTCAATTGCTTTTAGCACATTGAGATGCATCATAGTCATATTAAAATTAGTTTAAAATTATGAAATATATTATTTTAGATACAATTTTTAAAATATCTTACTTTGCTATGACACAGGAAATGACTGATATTTAGAAACTTAAAAAAATTTAGCCAGTCAACTTTTGGCCGCTTCTTAAGAGAATCATCAACCTTCAAGATAAAGTATTCAAATGTTTTTCACTTAATAAAGCTGGATCAATTTGCCAAACTTCTTATGGTATTGAAGAAATTAATTGCATTCATGCCTGTTCCTCTTAACTTTATATTACTTCCATTCTGGATGGAGTATATTTTCCAGTGCCATGACATTGGATTGGCTATGGGTTTTTCTTTGCTTAAAGTATCATAGTAAATATGATCAGGTATGTGGATACGGTTTGCCTTGCTCTTTTAAGCATCTATGTTTTGCAGTAAGAATGTGCCATGGGTAACTTCTGAAAAGAAAATAATAATCATTAGAAAATACACACAGCAGAGTTGAACCTATTTGCTATTTGCTTAGAGGAAGTAGTGACAGATTTCCTCTTATTGGGCTCTAAAACCACTGTGGACAATGATTAAGCCATGAACTCAGAAGATGATTGCTTCTTGGCTGGAAAGTGATGACAAACATAGGCAGTGTGTTGAAAAGCAGAGATATTACTCTGATGACAAAGGTCTGTATAGTCAAGGCTATGGTCTTCCCAGTGGTCACATACAGTTGTGAGAACTGGACTGTAACAAAGGCAGAAGGCTAAAAAATTGATGCCTTCAAACTGTGGTGCTGGAGAAGACTCCTGAAAGACCCTTGGACAGCAAGGAGCTCAAAACTATCAATCTTAAGGGAGATTAACCCTGAATAGTCACTGGAAGCACTGATGCTGAAGCTGAAGCTCAAGTATTTTGGTCATCTGAGGTGAACAGATGACTCATTGGAAAAGTCCCTGATGCTGGGAAAGATAGAGAGCAGAAGGAGGAAAAGGCATCAGAGGATGAGATGGCCAGACAGCATCACCGATGCAATGAACATGAACTTGGGTAAACGTTGAGAGCTGGTGAGGGACAGGGAGGCCTGATGTGCTGCAGTTGATGGGGTTGCAAAGAGTTGAACATGACTGGGCAACTGAACAACAATAATAATGACAATTAGTTATTTATAAAATTCTGCATTTCACTCCTGTGAATTTGTCAACTCACACACGATGAGCTCACAATATTTTCCCTTTCTCATTTACAATGTTTTTAGAACTTAAATAACTCGTGTGTCTAAGTTAATTCCAAGTGCCCAATCAGGATGGGATTGTGGGATTGATGAGATTGTGTTTGTCTTTTTCTCTGTTTATGTTGAAAGAAAGTGGAAGTGTTAGTCACTCAGTGGACTCTCTGAACCCCATGCACTGTAGCTTGCCAGTTTCTTCTGTCCATGGAATTCTTCAGACAAAGATACTAGAGTTCATTGTCATTGCCTTCTCCAGGGGATCTTCCCAACCCAGGGATCGAACCCAGATCTTCTGCATTGCAAGCAGACTCTTTACCATCTGAATCACCAGGGAAGTCTTATCCTCTGTTTATGTTAAACTTCTTCTTTTATTCCAATAATCACATTGGAAACATGCAGAATACATATTAAGAATGGGGTTTCTCTAATTAGACCATCTGAATTTAATGACAATAACTTAATCTTTTTAAGCTTCAAATGCCTGCTTTTGAAAGGGTTAATATTAATACTTGCCTTTACAGTTGTTGCTAAGTGTTAAACAGGTCAGTACATTTCTTAGCACTATGGCTGACACATAGAAAGTGCTCGGTGGGCAGAGTTGGAGGCTTTTGGAAAGGGTATAATAAGGTAAAATACTACCATTTTGTTTTATCATACAAGGGCCATCACATTATGATCCAAAATTGCCTTCAGAAACCTATGCTATTAGATACCATCCTTGAACACTAAATGCCATCCATATAATTCCTCTTTGCTTTAGCATATATATATATATATATATATATATATATATTTTCTGTCTCAGTTCAGTTCAGTCGCTCAGTCGTGTCCTACTGTTTGTGACCCCATGAACCACAGCACGCCAGGCCTCCCTGTCCATCACCAACTCCCGGAGTTCACCCAAACTCATATCCATTGAGACAGTGATGCCATTCAGCCTTCTCTTCCTCTGTCATCCCCTTCTCCTCCTGCTCTCAATCTTTCCCAGCATCAAGGTCTTTTCAAATGAGTCAGCTCTTCAGGTCAGGTTACCAAAATATTGAAGTTTCAGCTTCAACATCAGTCCCTCCAATGAACACCCAGGACTGTTAGGATAGACTGGTTGGATCTTCTTGCAGTCCAAGGGACTCTCAAGAGTCTTCTCCAACACCATAGTTCAAAAGCATCAATTCTTTGGCGCTCAGCTTTCTTTATAGTCATATCCATACATGACCACTGCAAAAACCATAGCCTTGACTAGAAGGACCTTTGTTGGCAAAGTAATGTCTCTGTTTTTTTTTAATATGCTGTCTAGGTTGATCATAACTTTCCTTCCAAGGAGTAGCTTTCTTTTAATTTCATGGCTGCATCACCATCTGCAGTGATTTTGGACCATTTAGGTATGACCTAAATCAAATCCCTTATGACTATACAGTGGAAGTGAGAAATAGATTTAAGGGACTAGATCTGACGGACAGAGTGCCTGATGAACTGTGGATGGAGGTTCTTGACATTGTACAGGAGACAGGAATCAAGACTATCCCTAAGAAAAAGAAATGCAAAAAAGTAAAATGGCTGTCTGAGGAGGCCTTACAAATACCTGTTTTTCTGTCTATATCTTTATTATTTTCTTTTTTTCCTCTAGCAGCCTAGCTGCTCTATTGACAGATTCTATTCATATGTTACCTCCTGTCAGAGAACTTCTATGATACATTTATGATGAATTAGAAATTTAATTTTTATCATCCTCCAGTTTCTTACTACAATTATGAATCTCTATGTGAACTAGTCATCAAATGGTCAACCGCAAGAATGTTTGGGGTCATTTTTGTTTCTATAACACTGATTCCTATGACCATATTCAGTATATGTTTATTAAATGAATGAATACATGTATGCCAAAATGGATGAGAATAATTTTTCACTTTGTGAAATAGATATTAACTTGTGAAGACTCTATACATTTGTATTTCCTGGCAAAACTATTAAACATAGAATCTTCCATGAATTTGATTTTTCATGTTAGATCTTGCTGTTTTATTCAAGGAGAAGGCAATGGCAACCCACTCCAGTACTCTTGCCTGGGAAGTCCCATGGACGGAAGAGGAGCCTGCTGGGCTGCAGTCCATGGGGTTGCAAAAAATCGGAGGCTACTGAGCAACTTCACTTTCGCTTTTCATTTTCATGCATTGGAAAAGGAAATGGCAATCCACTCCAGTGTTCTTGCCTGGAGAATCCCAGGGATGGGGGAGCCTCATGGGCTGCCATCTATGGGGTTGCACAGAGTCGGACACGACAAAAGCGACTTAGCAATACCAGCAGCATTTTATTCAAAATGACTCTTTCAATTTGTCATATTTGACATCTCAGGTAAATAGTAAACATCTCAAGAGTTTCTGTGAATTTTACTATTCTTGCTATACTCTCCAAATTGGATATTCTCTGTGTACATTTGGAGAGCACAGTTGGATGTCTCTACAGAGTTAAGTAATTTTGGTACTAATTTAACTGTGATAGACTAACTCCAGCATCTTGATTAGCCTCCATATTTTTAGTGTTCAGTGAAGCATTTTTGTCAATGATTTAAAGATTATAAAATTTCAGAAATGAACATCTGCAATACTTTCCATTTTCACTACATAAAAAATTCAATTTCAGAAGAAAATCAGAAAACCCTTTAGGATTAGGTGCCCCTCCATGTTGTCTTTGATTTCACTGATGTCTGTGATTTATACATGTCTGTAGAGTTTAGGTAGAGTGATAATCTTCTCAAGCTGGCTACTCATTCTATGCTAGGCATTATGTAGACTTTAGAGAAATAACTCACTGAATTCTAAGTTGACACTAAGAAGTAGCAACCATTATTTTTTTCATATATAGACAGATGAATAGGTAGATAGATAAATAGATATGAAGTCTCAGATAAATTAATACATTTTCACTTTATCTTTTCATGTACCACGGATCCTCTCTGCTACTTTTGCACTTAAAAGAGGAATTTAGTTGTTTTGGGAGACTATGTAATAAAGTATTTAATAACTGAGACAATTTTAGTCCAACATATACACACTGTCAGAATGACTTTGGTCCCTATTCCTCAAACTTGACAAAATCTTGATGTGCAATTATAATATACCAGGCATAGCCTAGATGGCTAGAGGGTAATTTTATCCTGATGTTCTTTTGATTTAAATGAGTAAGAAAAGCAAAAAAATACCACGGATCCTCTCTGCTACTTTTGCACTTAAAAGAGGAATTTAGTTGTTTTGGGAGACTATGTAATAAAGTATTTAATAACTGAGACAATTTTAGTCCAACATATACACACTGTCAGAATGACTTTGGTCCCTATTCCTCAAACTTGACAAAATCTTGATGTGCAATTATAATATACCAGGCATAGCCTAGATGGCTAGAGGGTAATTTTATCCTGATGTTCTTTTGATTTAAATGAGTAAGAAAAGCAAAAAATATCCCAGTCCTCCTCCTATTAACTAAATGAACATCTGAGCAACCTGCTTGAAACAAAGTCTTTGATGTATTTTATGGATCTTAGCAAAGTTGTGCCCAAAGCACTGTTGTAAAGATGAATAAGGGCACTGCTACAAAGTTAATGAAAATATAGATTCTTGATAGAGTAATTTAAATGTTTATGATATAAGTTAAGTAAATGATGAATGTAAAATGGAGGGAAAAAAGATGGCTTGCACATATGTTGGGCAGAATGCTAATTTTTTATCTGGTTAAGGATATCAACTGAACAAAAAGGAAAATTTTGTCATTAAAATAAAAATCTAATTCCTTTGTTTCACAGTACCCTGCACATTTCCAATATAATACTCATCACATTTATACATCCAGTAAATTTATTTAATGATTTTTTTTCATCAAGAAAAATTTTTCCAGGGGAAGAACTAAATTTATCATGTATCCCTACTGCCAGGCACACAGTAGACACTCAGCAAATGTGTTTTTGCATAAATTAGTGAATGAATAGATAGCTTTACAACAGATCTAATAGATGACAACCAATGAAAAAATCATATTTTAAAATATCAGAATTTTTAACTATTTTAAAGTATAATATAAAATAAAGTTCCAAAACTAGTTTTGCTATGCATTAATTATATAGAAAAGGCAGAGGAACCAGAGATCAAATTGCCAGCATCCGCTGGATTATGGAAAAAGCAAGAGAGTTCCAGAAAAACATCTATTTCTGCTTTATTGACTATGCCAAAGCCTTTCACTGTGTGGATCACAATAAACTGTGGAAAATTCTGAAAGAGATGGGAATACCAGACCGCCTGACCTGCCCCTTGAGAAATCAGTATGCAGGTCAGGAAGAAACAGTTAGAACTGGACATGGAACAACAGACTGGTTCCAAATAGGAAAAGGAGTACGTCAAGGCTGAATATTGTCACCCTACTTATTTAACTTATGTGCAGAGTACATCATGAGAAACTGGGTTGGAAGAAGCACAAGCTGGAATCAAGACTGCGGGGAGAAATATCAATAACCTCAGATACACAGATGAAAAAACCCTTATGGCAAAGTGAAGAGGAGCTAAAAAAGCCTCTTGATGAAAGTGAAAGAGGAGAGTGAAAAGGTTTGCTGAAAGCTCAACATTCAAAAAACTAAGATCATGGCATCTGGTCTTATCACTGCATGGGAAATAGGTGGGGAAACAGTGTCAGACTTTATTTTTCTGGGCTCCAAAATCACTGCAGATGGTGACTGCAGCCATGAGATTAAAAGACACTTACTCCTTGGAAGAAAAGTTATAACCAACCTAGATAGCATATTCAAAAGCAGAGATTACTTTGCTGCCTAATGTCCGTCTAGTCAAAGCCATGGTTTTTCCATTAGTCATGTATGGATGAGAGAGCTGGACTGTGAAGAAAGCCGAGCACCGAAGAACTGATGCTTTTGAACTGTGGTGTTGGAGAAGACTCTTGAGAATCCCATGGAGTGCAAGACCCAATCAGTCCATTCTAAAGATCAATCTTGGGTGTTCTTTGGAAGGAGTGATGCTAAAGCTGAAACTCCAGTACTTTGGCCACCTCATGAGAAGAGCTGACTCATTGAAAAAAACTGATGCTCTGAAGGATTTGGGGCAGGAGGAAAAGGGGACAACAGATGTGATGGCTGGATGGCATCACTGATTTGATGGACCTGAGTTTGAGTGAACTCCGGGAGTTGGTGATGATGAGGGAGGCCTGGCGTGCTGCAATACATGGGGAAATAGGTTGTCACAATGGAACGATATAAACATTGCTGTCTGATAGTGAAAAGTGAAAGTGTTAGTTTCCCAGTGGTTTCCAACTCTTTGTGATCCCACAGACTGTAGCCTGCCAGTCTTCTTTGTCCACGGGATTCTCCAGCAAGAATATTGGAGTAGGTAAGCATTCTCTTTTTCTGGAGATCTTCCTGACCCAGGGATCCAACAGACTCACTTTAAAATTCTGGGTATGAGGGCAATCTCAGATAAGTAACTTTCTGCATTGTGATTTCTTCATCTGTGAAATGGAATTTGTTAAAATTGTTTTCTTAAAGATTATAACATCCAGAATCTTGGTAAAGTCATTATTATTTTCAGAGAATTCGATATGTTTTCTCCAGTTTTCAGTTCACTTCAGTTCAGTCGCACAGTTGTGTCCTACTCTTTGCAACATCATGAACTGCAGCACACCAGGCCTGCCTGTCCATCACCAACTCCCGGAGTCCACCCAAACCCATGCCCATGGAGTCAGTGATGCCATCCAACCATCTCATCCTCTGTCATCTCCTTCCCCTCCTGCCCTCAATCTTCCCCAGCATCAAGGTCTTTTCAAATGAGTCAGATCTTTGCATCAGGTAGACAAAGTATTGGAGTTTCAGCTTCAACATCAGTCCCTCCAATGAACACCCAGGACTGATCTCCTTTAGGATGGACTGGTTGGATCTCCTTGCAGTCCAAGGGACTCTCAAGAGTCTTCTCCAACACCACAGTTCAAAAGCATTAATTCTTCGCCACTTAGCCTTCTTTATAGTCCAACTCTCACATCAGTACATGACCACTGCAAAAACCATAGCGTTGACCAGAAGGACTTTTGTTGGCAAAGTAATGTCTCTGTTTTTAAAATGCTGTCTAGGTTGGTCATAACTTTCTTTCCAAGGAGTAAGCATCTTTTAATCTCATGGCTGCAATCACCATCTGCAGTGATTTTGGAGTCCAGAAAAATAAATCTGACACTGTTTCCACTGTTTCTCCATCTATTAGCCATGAAATGATGGGACCAGATGCCATGATCTTCGTTTTCTGAATGTTGAGCTTTAAACCAACTTTTTCACTCTCCTCTTTCACTTTCATCAAGAAGCTCTTAGTTCCTCTTCACTTTCTGCCATAAGGGTTTTGTCATCTGTGTATCTGAGGTCATTGATATTTCTCCTAGCAAACTTGATTCCAGTTTGTACTTCCTCCAGCACAGCGTTTCTCATGATGTACTCTGCATGTAAGTTAAATAAATAGAGTGACAATATACAGCCTTGACGTGCTCCTTTTTCTATTTGGAGCCAGTCACAGTCTGTTGTTCCATGTCCAGTTCTAACTGTTGCTTCCTGATCTGCATACAGATTTCTCAAGAGGCAGATCAGGTGGTCTGGTATTTCCATCTCTTTCAGAATTTTCTACAATTTATTATGATCCACACAGTCAAAGACTTTGACATAGTCAATAAAGCAGAAATAGATGTTTTTCTGGAACTCTCTTGCTTTTTCCATGATCCAGCGGATGTTGGCAATTTGATCTCTGGTTCCTCTGCTTTTTCTAAAACCAGTTTGAACATCTGGATGTTCACTGTTCACGTATATGCTTATAACAACAACTACTTTCCCAAACAACTTGACATTGTATGACCTAGTAGTTTATAACTGATCTTTCTGGTCTCAGAGGAATGAATTTGGACTGTAGTAATTTATAGTATTATTTTACTAGCATGTGAGATGAGTGAAATTGTGCGGTAGTTTGAGCATTCTTTGGCATTGCCTTTCTTTGGAATTGGTACGAAAACTGACCTTTTCCAGTCCTGTGGCCACTGCTGAGTTTTCCAAATTTCCATATTGAGTGCAGCACTTTCATAGCATCATCTTTCAGGATTTGAAATAGCTCAACTGGAGTGCCATCACCTCCACTAGCTTTGTTCGTAGTGATGCTTTCTAAGGCCCACTTGACTTCACATTCCAGGATGTCTGGCTCTAGATTAGTGATCACACTATCATGATTATCTGGGTCATGAAGATTTCTTTTGTACAGTTCTTCTGTGTACTCTTGCCACCTCTTCTTAATATCTTCTGCTTCTGTTAGGTCCATACAATTTTGGTCCCTAATTGAGCCCATCTTTGCATGAAATGTTCCCTTGGTATCTCTAATTTTCTTGAAGAGATCTCTAGTCTTTCCTATTCTGTTCTTTTCCTCTATTTCTTTGCATTGATCACTGAAGAAGGCTTTCTTATCTCTTCTTGCTATTCTCTGGAACTCTGCATTCAGATGCTTATATCTTTCCTTTTCTTCTTTGCTTTTTGCCTCTCTTCTTTTCACAGCTATTTGTAAGGCCTCCTCAGACAGCCATTTTGCTTTTTTGCCTTTCTTTCCCATGGGGATGGTCTTGATCCCTGTCTCCTGTACAATGTCATGAACCTCATTCTGTAGTTCATCAGGCACTCTATGTATCAGCTCTAGGCCCTTAAATCTATTTCTCACTTCCACTGTATAATCATAAGGGATTTGATTTAGGTCATACTTGAATGGTCTAGCGGTTTTCCCTACTTTCTTCAATTTGAGTTTGAATTTGGTAATAAGGAGTTCATGATGTATGGATGTGAGAGTCAAACTGTGAAGAAGGCTGAGCACTGAAGAATTGATGCTTTTGAATTGTGGTCGTGGAGAAGACTCTTGAGAGTCCCTTGGACTGCAAGGAGATCCAACCAGTCCATTCTGAAGGAAATCAGCCCTGGGATTTCCTTGGAGGGAATGATGCTGAAGCTGAAACTCCAGTACTCTGGCCACCTCATGAGAAGAGTTGACTCACTGGAAAAGACTCTGATGCTGGGAGGGATTGGGGGCAGGAGGAGAAGTGGACGCCAGAGGATGAGATGGCCGGATGGCATCACTGACTTGATGGATGTGAGTCTGAGTGAACTCCAGGAGTTGGTGATGGACAGGGAGGCCTGGCATGCTGCGATTCATAGGGTCGCAGAGTCGAACCTGACTGAGCGACTGAACTGAACTGAATTTGTAGTAAGATAACATGATTCAGCTGCCACAGCACTGAAAAAGCATGCAGATGCTACTAAAATTCTGGCTTCTGTACGTTCTCATGCTTTGAAACTTAAGGAAGCGACTATATGTAAAGCCTTTGAGTAACATGTTAACAATTATTATTATGGTTAATCATAATAAAGGCCAAATCAGAAAATGTAAAAGGAAATGTACTCAAATCTGTAATACGCTAGACAAATGCAGTATCTTGGTACCCAAATACTATACAAATTTAATATTTTCTTGAGGACACAATGAGGCAAGCTCCATTCATCTGGAATCTCATAGGCATTGCTAGGCAATATGTCTGAAACTTGACATCCTAGAATTAAAATGGGAAGTATGAAAATGTCTTCAGCTATTGTGAGGTAGTCTACAGTCCACAGGATCACAAAAGAGTCCAACATGACTTAGTGACTAAACAGCAACAACAATTGTGAGGTTCATTCATGATTCACTTTGCTTAAGCTTCACTGCTAATAAATCCACTCCAGCCTATTGAGTACAGTAAATAAGCTGAATTTATTCACCAGTCTCATAGCGCATAGTCTACATTATGTGAAGTCATCCAGTATGTATCCCTTATGTACAAAAGGGATATGTATGTTTCCCAAGACAAACTCTGTTTTTTAGGAAGAAACATACCATTACTAATTTGTTTCTGGGTGAAAACTCCAACTTTTTGGATGCTATCTTATGTTTATATCAATTTAACAAAGACACCCATAACACATTTAGTCTCTAAGTGTATCAGTTATAACACTAAAGTCCAGAGGTGGTGTATTAGTTGCTAAGGCTTCCATATTAAAGTACATTGACAGAAAAACAGGGTAATAAGCAACAGAAGTTTATTGTCTCTCAATTTGAGTGTTTAGAAGTCTGAGATGAAGGCATCAGGGAACTTGTCTCTCCTCAAGCCTCTCACCTGGGCGTGTGGAAGACCATCTTTTCCCTGTGTCTCCGCATGGTTTTTTCCTGTTGTGTCCACATTCCAATCTCCTTTTCTTATAAGGATATTGATCACATTAGATTAAGGCCCAACTTAGTCAAAAGTGAAGTCTTTCAGTCGTGTCCGACTCTTTGCGACCCTTGGACTGTAGCCCATCAAGCTCCTCTGTCCATGGGATTCTCCAGGCAAGAATATTGGAGTGGGTTGCCATTTCCTTCTCCAGGGTATCTTCGCCACCCGGGGATCAAACCCAGATCTCCCACATTGCAGGCAGACACTTTAACCTCTGCACCACCAGGGAAGCCCAACTTAATTACCTCTTAAAGACCCAAATACTGTCAAACTTTCTGGAGCACTGTGGGTTAATTTTTGGAGGACACAACTCAGCCTCAAGCTGATGTTCATGTAACTGCAAAGCAGGCATTTCTAAGGGATTTGATGAGGTATTTTAAAACATTTTTACTTATTCAGAAATCCTATAGGTGGTAGCTGGCAGTCCTGCTAATCAATACCAGAACTATCAAACTCCAAAGCCCATAACTTTTTAATTAATTTATTTATTTTTATATGTTTGCTCTGCTATGCTGACTGTATAGGAATGCATGGAGGCTGGATTAATCAACAATCATCAAGGATTTCAAAGAATGAAATATTTACAAAGTGATGGGCTTCAAGGGTAAGCTTTAGCATATGGCCTTTAATACACTAATAAACAATTGTACTCTCAAAAAACCTACACTGTTCAGTTTGGAGGTTCAAAATCTTTTCTCTCCAATCCCAGAAGGATGGGTACTAGGCAATAGGAACCTCTGCTGTGGTTTAGCAGCCAGAGTATTAGAACATAAACCTCCAAATTTTAGGATCTATAAGGATTTCAATCTAAGCAGAAAGAGCTAAATGAAGAACTTGAGAGGGCTGAGAGGACACAGTAAGATCAGGAAATAAGGAAGACTCTGACTCACTAATATGCATGGAGGGAGATGGTTTGAAATATGTCAGAAAATCGGCTCTGGGACAGAGTTTGAAAGACATCAAATGCCACCTTAAGGGGTTTACTTAGTAGTTTCTAGGTCAATGGTTCTAAACATTTGATGTGCAAAAAACAAAACAAAACAAAACAAAACAAAATAAAACAACAAAACACATGGAAGACTAGGGACCTATTCCTAATCTTGTACCTCAGAAAATTCAGAGGCTAGGCTTCCGTATGTCCCACATTGAGAATGATTGTCTGTAAACAGCACAGAACCAGGATGGCCTGGTAAGCAGGAGAATGATAGATACTGGTGAATGAGGACTGGGAAACTGGGAGACCAGTTAGAATGTTACTTCAGTAGATGGGAAGGCAGTTATAAACTCCAAATGTTAAAGATTTCTTGTTTTCATATGCATATATTATTCTTTAATTCAACTTCATGGAAGAACGTTGCCTGTTATTTTAAAGCAAGATTGAAACGTTGCATTCCCAATCTTGTACCTCAGAAAATTCAGAGGCTAGGCTTCCGTATGTCCCACATTGAGAATGATTGTCTGTAAACAGCACAGAACCAGGATGGCCTGGTAAGCAGGAGAATGATAGATACTGGTGAATGAGGACTGGGAAACTGGGAGACCAGTTAGAATGTTACTTCAGTAGATGGGAAGGCAGTTATAAACTCCAAATGTTAAAGATTTCTTGTTTTCATATGCATATATTATTCTTTAATTCAACTTCATGGAAGAATGTTGCCTGTTATTTTAAAGCAAGATTGAAACTGTGCTCAGTCTCAGATAATCTCAGAAAGCATTCTAATTCTCTGTAAGCATCTTGGCTGCTTATCGGATTGTTTTTCCTTTAGCTTAAATCTAATAAGATAATAAAGCCACTAAGAAAGGATTAGTGATCCCTGACCTGTTTCTCTAAGATGCTTTTGCCACTAGTATTATGAATCAACTGAGCTGACTTAAGTAAAATAAATGACATCCTTTACTTTGTTTAATTTGGCAGTCAGAAAGACCAAGTCTTTCTTAACGTTCCTGCCAAAGTTTCCTTTAAGTTCATTGCAAATCCTTTCTCTTCTTGAAGGGACGTGGTCGCCTATTTTAGTTGCCTGCACTGTTCCCAAGAGCAACTCAGGAAGCAAGTGAGGTGGTCAACTCAAGAGTATACAGTTGCCCACGAATACACAAGCACCTCAGTTCAGCAACATGCCATCATTTTTACAGCCTCCAGTTAGATATATTTTCTCATGAATGAAAGAGTAATCCCATATTTTTTTGGGTTCAGCCCATGTTTAAAATCATGAAGAAGAGACAAACTTATATGCACATCTATGTGTCATGTCAGAAACAACACCTTAAAGTTTCCCCCAGAATGAGTACCCAAAAGAAAACTCAGCTATTGAATTGGACTTTTGTTTCATACATTCACTCGGGTGAATGATATTTAATCTCTTTACAATGGAGAGACTAGTCTCTCTTCTCTCTATGACTCCATCAGTATCTTCTCTTAATAAAATATTGCTATAATTACCAAATAATATATATATATATATATCTTTCTGAAACATTTAGAGAATATAGAAAGCAATATTAAAAATTAAAAATACCCACATTCTAACTAGAAATATATATATTTATTAACGTTTTAAAATATTTAGTTCTTTAAAGATATGTATTCCTTTTTTTGCATATTATTAGGCCTGTATGTATGTGCTCAGTTGCTTCAATTGTATCTGACTGTTTGTGACCCTCTGGACTGTAGACCACCAGGCTCCTCTGTCCATGGGATTCTCCAGGCATAAATACTGAAATGGGTCGCCACGCCCTCCTCCAGGAGAATTCGACCCAGGCACCAAACCTGTATCTCCTGAATTACAGGTGGATTCTTTACCTACTGTGTCACTTGGGAAGCCCAAGACCTATATATTCAAGCAGATTACATATAATCATAAGTATGTGTAGAAACATGCACACATATATCCCTGTATCCATAGTTCATGATACAAAGCTGATGCATATATACAGCTTTTGCCTAATACAATAGTTTTAGCCAAGGGGTTTTTATATGGTATTACTGCTAGAAATAATAATACATTTCAGATACATAAAATTATATTTCATTAAAGATTATGTATCCACTCATTCATTTACTTATTTATTCAACATTTATTCACTCAAGGCTCTATCTAAAACCCTGCGGTCAGCATTGTTGTAAATACACATGTGCAGACTGCATTCTCTCAAGTCACAAACAGCTTATAAAGTAGTTTCTTGGCTTATGAAAAAGCCAGTGTTGTCTTTCACTGGAAGCATCCCAGTAGTGCCTCTGCATTCTACATGACTCACTTGCTTACGGGGCTTATGAGCCTCCAGAATTGAATAGTGTCCTCCTGTATCAAGGAAAGAATCTAAAAGGTACTCAACATTTGCCATGTGGCCCCTATGCTTCTTCTTGTGTCTTTCAAGAATATTTTGGAGCCATGCAAATAAGGAACTTCTCAATAACAAGTTCCTTCTTTAATGTGCATTTTATTTAAGGATGTGGATAACAAAATGTCTTTAGTTGCTTAATAGAGCAATTTAGGAGCTAGAGAAGTTCTTGGGCCACTCAACAGTAAATACACAGAAGAGATGAATCTTCCTTCTCTGGTTATTACTTGCTGGGACTATGAAATCTGGAGTTCAGTAAAATAGAGTCATTCTATTTTTATTGTTAAGTTGAAGGAGAGTATTAAACAAAGCTATGGCTTTTGTATCTATCAAATAGTAGCATCATGATCTATTTACCAATGTTGTGGTTGAAATAAAGTGGGTTGGACTATTACGCTGATTTGTATAAGTTTAGTAAAGCCATTTTTGAACTTAATGTATCTGATTTCATTTTGAATTTTTATTTTTATTTTTATTTTATTTTGGAAGCTTGGTTCAAGTTTTGTAATTTATTATTATATGGGGATTTAACAAAATACTTTGTTTCAATATTATTAGTGGCTTTGGATTTCATAGATAGCTATAAGCTGAAGGTCTCTTTACTCTGATTTGGTTTTAGGAATAATGCCATGTTAAAGTCTGAAAAGTATTCTATTCAGTTGTAGCAAATTTGTGTAAAATTCATTCATTTATTTATTCATTAAATACTACATATCTACAGTGCATCAGATTTTATGTTAGATGCTGGATGCTGGACTAATTGAATAAGACAAAACTTAAGATGACATAGAACAAACTTTGACTCAGTATGCAAATGAATCCCTAGGAGTATAAAGCAAGGATATCATAAAACAACTATGGTATTCTGACACTGATTTTTGAAGAGAATAGGATGAGGAGGTGTTGACAATGGCCCACCATGACCTGTTTGGGACATATGAAATAGTAAAGTATGGTAGATGTCAAGACTGGGCATGTTGGATTAATAGATACGTTAGGAAAATAACACTTTTTGAAGAGTCTTATTTGCAAGATATGCCATAAAGGTGCTATAGCAGCTATGAAGGTACCAATTTAATCAGCTTCTTTTTCAGGATTTTGGTAATCATCTGACATTTTTACAAACAAATTTCATTAAGTGATAACGATTAGCAATGATAGCATTCTCATCTTTTTCTCTACCTTTTTTTCTTATGAGATGCCTTTTCTTAGACTGACTTCATCTGCTATATCTATGTAGAAAATTCCTGCTTATCTTTTAAAACTGATTTCAAAAACACTGAAAGAAAAGGAAGCCTTTTCTTAACTTCCTGTTCACCCAGGCAGCCACACTCATCCTCTGTGCCCTTTATGCAGGTAAATATCCAGTTCATTGCAATTGCACTGACATTGTTGCTGTCAGATTCCTTCACTGGTCTAACAGATTTATGAGAAAGTGATTGTGACTAACTCATCTTTGAATGTCTTGTTTCTAGCTTGAGAAATAAAAAAGAGCAGAGAGTCAATCAGTGCTTGTTGAAATGAATGAGCCATAGCCTTTCTAAAGAAAGATTGGTCCTCTAATCAATACTGTTTTACCTTGTCTATCTTCAATTGAATTATTAGCAATTGCACTGACATTGTTGCTGTCAGATTCCTTCACTGGTCTAACAGATTTATGAGAAAGTGATTGTGACTAACTCATCTTTGAATGTCTTGTTCTAGCTTGAGAAATAAAAAAGAGCAGAGAGTCAATCAGTGCTTGTTGAAATGAATGAGCCATAGCCTTTCTAAAGAAAGATTGGTCCTCTAATCAATACTGTTTTACCTTGTCTATCTTCAATTGAATTATTTTACAATAAATTATGTATCTGGTTTTCATATATTTATTAAATAATGAATACATATGTACCTCCTAAATCACTTCAGTCGTGTCCAACTCTGTGCAGCCCTATGGACTGTAAGCCCTCCAAGCTCCTCACCCATGGAATTCTCCAGCGAAGAATACTAGAGTGGGTTGCCATGCCCTCCTCCAGGGTGTCTCCCCAACCCAGGGATCAGATGCATCTTTTATATCTCTTGCATTGGCAGGCAGGTTCGTTACCACTAGTGCTACCTGGGGAGCCCCATATATATAGTCAACATTTAAGAAATTCTAAAGGGCATAGGGTAGAAAAAATATACCAGAATCCTAGAAGCTAGAGATAATCAATGGTAACATTTTGAAATCTGTCCTTGTAGTTTGCTAAATTTTATTACAGAAAGGTTAATCTTGTTTTGCTTTGTACTGTATATGGCACCTGGCAATCAGCTGACTAAAATTTGTTATCTTATGAAAATTTTCAGTTTCTTGACATTGCTTTCTTATTTCATTTTTTAATGATTGTATGATGTTACATCATATGAAATGGTTATAATTTCTTAGCTATTTCCTTTTATAAGATATCAATGTTTTAGTTTTAGAAAACTTCTCATTGTAATAATTAATCATGTGGAGAAGATTATTTACCTCTGTCTTTGAGCCTGTGGCTGATTTTTTATGAGTGTATATAGAAATAACACTGATAGGTAAAAGAATGCCAGAGTTGATTGCCAACTGGAAATGTTAAGTAATTTATACTGCCATCAGCAATGACTAAGAACTTGAGTTTCCTTGAACAGTTTTATATTATTACTATTATTAAAAAGCTGTCAATTATGTTAAGTAGGCATAGCATTTTAAAATTGGCATTTGTTTAATAATTTAAAAAATTGGGTATCTGGATATTTTCATATTAATACACAAT